>JALMQS010000718.1:756888-933637 GCA_024734495.1 Forficula auricularia
AAAACAAAAACTTTTCAACTAAATCAAGGGAATTGTCGTCCCATTGCCATTGCAGTGTAAATTATTTGTCATGGATAACAAAGGCGAGTTGGAAAATTCGGAAGACTGGATAACGAAACTTTATCGGAAATCAAGGAACGCCTCAGAGGAAAATGCTCTAAATCTGTATTTTAAACTACGCTTAAAATACTTGCAGCAACGGAAGCAAAAATATTTGCGTTCAACAAAAACTTGTCTTTCTGAAAAATATAACTCGGAAATATGTACAGATCAAGACAAAAAAATCGATTCAGCAATCGCCTCAGAAGTGGTTCAGGACCTAGCCGGAAAAACTGGGTAAGTCTAGAAATTAATAAACATTATTCATTGAGGGACACATTCAAATGTTCTCACCTATGGAAATCCACACTAGGCTGACAGAAATCCTTCATGCATGCCAATTTGATGATTAAAGACTGTGAAATAGAGAGACCAGGGTTGAGTTTTTCTAATGGTTAAAAAACACAAGCCAAATTAGACAATAAAATTAAAAGAATCTTAAAACAAATCAAAAAAATTAAAAAACCAGAAAAACATAGAAGCAAAAACAAGCAAATTCAATGATAAGTAAAATAACTTCTCTAAGAGAAAAATTTGATAAAATAGAAATAGAATTATTAGAAAAAGGTTTGAGACACTCAGTGGAAACCCCAATTAATAGAGACGCAATTGAAGACATCGTAGTCGAAATCTTGAAACAAGAGCTATCTAAAAATAAATGAAAGCAACATAAATAAAACTATTTGCGGGAAATTGTGGAGAGAAATTCGACACATTAAAAATAATAAAGGCAAAAACAAAATCAAATAATGAACCCCGAATCGTAAAATCACTCAAGCTGAAAAACAAAAGAAAATAAATTGACTATAGTTAAAGACGACAAGGGAAATTCAGTGGTAATTTCCGATCAAAAAACATACATAGGAAAAGACCGAACAGTTCATAGAATGTACAGAAATTCGTAGAAATTAAAAGAAACCCGGTCAATACATTCAGTAAAATAGTTAAAGAGAAAAATAAAAAAGTTCAGAAGTTACTTTCAGAAAAGCAAGTACATCCTAACAAGAACGGAAATCCGTTATGCCCAAGGTTATATGGGCTTCCCCAAAATACACAAGTCGAGAGGAATTAGAAAAAATTCCCATCCAGGCACCGTCGTTGGTTATATAAATTCATCAATAACGAAACTTGCTGAAAAAACTAGACAGCCATTTTCGAGAAAGAACAAGGTTCAAAGCTGAACATTCTATTAAAAGCTCAATCGAAACTTATAGACAAAATCAAAGATATTAAAATTCCTAGCCAATGGGAAGCTTCTATCATTAGACTATCACCGAGTCTTTTCGCTAATATACCGCCAGAGCAACAACATGATTAGTAGACAAAATTATTTTCAGGAACCAGTTGGCCTAAACAGCCTTGAAAAAATGGATCTAAGCTTTGTCTGGTCCACACATGCTTCAACCACGAGCTATCTTTCAATTTGGGAGCAAATTCCTATGAACAAAGGAGGATTATCAATAAGGATCTCCATTGTCCCCGTTAATCAGCAGAAATATTCTTAAATGATTTTGAAAGGCTCAAATTTCGCTTGACCAATGAAAAAATGTTCCAAAATACATTATATGCTATTATCGATACGTAGATGATACTAATTTTACTATGGGGAGGAACAAATAGACAATTAGACACATTTATAGAATATACTCAATAAATCTTCATAGAGAAGAAGTGAAATGCACAGTAGAGAAGAAAAAGAGAAAATACTAAATTTTTTAGATTTAAAAATAAACATCTCCGGAAATAAGCACACCTTTGAAAATTTATAGAAAACCCACAACTGCTGACATTGTAATACATAAAAAATTCTTGTAGACCAATGTCACATAAACGCAGCTTCCATTCCAATGATACATAGACTAATAAATATACCTTTATCAGAAAAAGCATATTCACAGGAATTAGAGACCATTAAAGAAATCGCGGTAAATAATGGGTACGACAGCTATAGCCTTATAGACCGAAATGTTAAACAAAAAAATAGAAAAAATTAACCCTGGAATCAGTATATTCACAAAGAATGAAAAGAAAAAAAGAAAATCCACAAAATCAGTTCTTCCAATCAACAACCGGACAGTCTCCCGGAAGAAAACCAAAACAAAAAATGAAAGAATTAGGAGTTAAAAACAGTATTCAAAACTCTCAATTACTCTAGGGAAAAGATTTAGGTTCAAATAAAAAGACAAATTTCCAAATATAGAAAGAGAAGGGGTTTATAGTTTGACAATGCAAAGATTGCGAAGCAATATAATAGTAGGGAAAAACCGAGAGAAATGTAGAAAATTCGACTAAATGAACACATAAGAGATTATAAAAATAAAAAGTACTGAAAATTCTTTTTTGCAGAACATTGAAACTCAAAACAGTCACTCCTTCCCAGAAGGTATTAGATCAATAAAAGGAGAAAGGGACCCAAAATTGATTAGCGCAATTGAATCTTTAAATGCAGAAATCTTGAAGTACATTCAGATCTCTGTTTAAGCAATCAAGTTGAGTATCCAAATAGTAATCTACTTAAGATGTCTGCTAAGAAAGTTCAGAAGGGGGAAAAGTTCTAAGGAGAACATGGTTACATTTGAGTGTGAACCCGGAAAGAGCGCCCTTATTGGTTCCTAGCCCTCCAGTGATCGAAGAACACCAAAATTTTCAATATCCACATGATATTGACTCCATGAAAAACATTTATAGTTGAAGAGAAGACTGATTGATGAAGACCAAGTCTTTCGAAACTACAGTCTCAAAACAAACCAAATATCTATACCATACACAGGTATATCATCTTGACATATGTCATGTATATGTTTATTTGCATCAAGCTGAGAGGACAATATCTCTTTGTTTCTCTTTAGCGAATCAACAACTCTGCTACTCTCGGCTTAAAACAAAAACTTCTCGACTAAATAATTTACGCTATCTTTTTATTCCGCCAAAACCGGCGTTTCGGAGGCTATTCCCTCCTTCTTCAGGGTTTTTTGAAAAAGTTGGTGAAATCCAATGCGGCATTCCCTCTGTCTCCTCTTTCAGTGGCAGTAACAATATATTCATTCTCATTCTGCATGATAATGAAATACACAGTATATTATTGTTACTGCCACTGAAAAGAGAGACAGATACTACATTGAATTTCGCTTCGCTGACTTTCAAAACCCGAAAGGGGTAGCACCGAAACACGTCGGACTTTTATGAATAAAAAGATAGTGTAAATGCTTATCTTCTTCTCTTTTTTGGACTGCCTCATCAATATCCACTTAATTCACTTATCAGTCCGTCTCCCAAAAATTACTCCAATCTTGTTTGGGTACTTGCACGGAATTCATTAGATAATCTATTGTCCTCCTATATATCGAGCTTATGTATTGAAATTCGTAGCTCTGAGACTTATGGTTGCAAAATGCGAGCGGTGGCCTATTTACGTACGAAAACATCAACTTCCTGTTCTTCGATTTTAGCTCAAAATCTTGAGGTACTATCTTCCAGCCTCTGAGACAGCTTAAAGTTTAAAATCCCAAAGCTCCTGCGACTTTCAGTACCTAGACGAGATATGAACGATTAAAACATTTATTTTGCGACACTCACTACAGCATGACCTATCATCATAAAAAAAACGAAAAAATGTTCATATAAATATCACCTTCCTGATTTTTGGTTACTTTTTGGCCTCCGGGGACCACAATATATGGTTTTTATGTTTTAAATCCAGTTTCATACTATTGAGGGGATCGACTCATTTAATCTAGAAGTGACTGAGTGAAATTAACTTTTTTCAACTTGGAGAAAATGGCAAGGAACGCTTGTTATTTTTAATTTAAAAACCATTTTCCTTTACTAGAAAGTGGTTGTATGTTTTAGGTGAAACATGATGTTCAATTAATCAAGTAAAGGGTGTATGGATTTCACAGTGAATGGCTTATAAAACTGATGATGGTCTAATAATCCGAAATATATTGAGTTTGTATAAACCTCTTTGGGTTTTATTTCATTCGCTGTGGAAGCTACACGCCCTTTACTTTCATCTGATATAAAATATTTCGAATAATTTTTTCTCATGAGTTCCAGACATTTTTAGAAAAAAGCTCAGCTAACTGGACTCCTCGCAGATATTTAACATTTATCTAGCATTCTAATGCGATTGGTTTATGTTTCGAGTTATACGATTTTATGAGACTCCATTGAGATCTAATTTTGGTGTTTTCTGTCCTTACATTTATTGTATATACATAAATAGAACGGCTATCAGAATCTAAAAGGTAAACCGATGCTGAATCAAGTATCCTGCTTTCCGATATCTCTTCATTATAAATTCTTCCTTCTTCAAAGGAAAAAGCCCTTTAAAAAATCAAGATTTTCTAACTCTTCCCGCCCCCCAACTAAAAAAAAAAAATCTCTCTAGACACGTGCGGTTGACATGTATGTATGTTTTGATCTACTATATGTCCAGAAGTGGACAGTAAAAATGATTCCCATAAATTTCAATCTAGGAAGCTTTGAGAAAAATTTCTAGAAAAAGGTACAAAAACAAGTTTTACAACGAGATGTTAGCATCACGAAGAGAGCATAATAACCAACAGTAATAACAATAATTGGTTTGACGGACTGAGTCATATCTGGAAATAAATTAAGAAATTTAAAAGCGAATTAATGAAGAGGAATTCAAAGGAATAGGAAAAATTAGATAGAAAATAAGTAGGAAATTCCGATATTTAAATGGTTTCTATTTTTCCCAACAAAAGCTGAGATTTGATACTGACATCTAGACTTTAATCAAATAAATGGAATTTTAAATTCTAAATCAAATAATCACATATTTCATATAAAAATTCTCACGTTCTCTTACTACATAAAAACAAATATTAAAATTAAATAAACTGAGACGTTCTGATTGACTTTACTTGACATTACCATACAACCTGGCCCCTCACTTATATTTAATAAAATTATTTATAATCTTGTAGGGGAGGGTTAGTTTTTGCATTTTTAGTCTTCTGGAGTCCCACGGATTATGTATACAAAATTTGGTTGAGTTTGATACAAGGACCAAGATTTTCATTGTCTCACCCTGCATCCCCATCCCGCCTTTTGGGCTGTTAGTTTTTGCATTTTTAGACTTCTGGGGTCCAGTGATTGTGTATACCAAATTTAGTTGAGTTTTCTCAAATGGCCTAGATTTTTAATTTTTAGCCCCCCCCCCCCCCAACCCCCTTAATTTTGGGTCGATATGCACCAAAATCTAATCAGCTCTTCATCTCAACGGCACTAAAACTACTTGTGAAATTTGGTTTTGATATTCACACTAGTTTTTGAGCTAGCTTGTCCATATTTTGACAAAACAGTTATTATTTCGAAAAATATAATGTTTCGATGTTCACTTATTAGGGTTTTTTGTAGACCGAAATGCCATGGTTGTGCTCAATTTTTTTAATCAAAATAGTTTCAGTCGTTTTGAGATATTTCGAAAAAAAATACATTTTTTTCATGCACGATTACAATACTTGGCCATACCCTGTATGGTAAAGTAAAAATTAATTAAAACTAATATTAAAATTTTTGGACATTATAGCTTTTTTTGCTCTTGTCAACCCTATAACTTCTAAAACACTTTAGATAACGAATTCATTCTTATTTGTCGTTGATGAAGAGAAAGTGAGTAAATTCGGGATTTTTTTTCAAAATTTTATTTCAAAAGCGCGATAATAGAAACAAAAATTATCTAAAAACCCCCAATTCGGAGTTTTTTCACGCCGTTATTTAAATTTAATTAATTTGTTTTTGAAAAATTAGCCTAGTTCTATTTAATGAGATATATTCAAGGATACCTTAACACTATGAAAAAAACATACAAAAATTGACTCCTTCGATTAAAATATTAATACGATTTTGAATACCTACATGAACAACGAATTATAATGTAAGCAGAAAGTAAAATTTCAAGGTACGTTTTACAAAATAAAACAAATATATATATTTTGAGTTTTTATCTCTATATATTGTATATAGATATGTATTTCGGGTTTTGAGCCCATCAGTTTTCAATGTTAACTCCTGATGATGGGCTCAAAATCCGAAATATACATATCAGATAAAAACTCAAAACATATTATTGGACGAAAATACTTGGTAGGTTTCACATTAATGTGAAACCTACCAAGTATTTTTCATCCAATAATTTAAAAAATGTTTCACCAAGTACCAACACCAAATTCCATAAAAACTACTCAAAACATATATTTGTTTTATTTTGTGAAACCTACCTTGAAATTTTACTTACTTTTTACATTATAACCCGTTGTTCATGTAGATATTCAAAATCATATTAATATTTTAACCGAATGATTATTTTGTGAAGGAGTCAATTTTCTAATTTTTTTTTTTCGTAGAGTGTTAAGGTATCCTTGAAAACTTTTGGACATCAGGACATTTTTTCTCTTGTCAACTCTATAACTTCTAAAACACTTTAGGTAACGAATTCATTCTAATTTGGCGTTGATGAAGAGAAAAATGAGAAAATTCGGGAAATTTTTTAAAAATTTTATTTCAAAAAGCGCGATAATAGAAAACAAAAATTACCTAAAAATGCCCAATTTGGAATTTTTTCACGCCGTTATTTAAATGTAATTAATTTGTTTTTGAAAAATTAGCCTAGTTCTACTTAATGAGATATATTCAAGGATACCTTAACACTTATATATCGAGATAAAAACTCAAAAAATATATTTGTTTTCTTTTGTGAAACCTAAATTTTAATTATTTTTATTATAAAAAATCTTTCACCTTGAACCGACACCTATCTCTTTAAAAATTATTGAGTTAGAATGCTCTGAATGTCGGTTAAACGCATCTCTAATAGGGTCCCGTTTTATTTTATTTTATTTTGAACGGAATCCCAAAAAACAAATTATATTCCCCTGAGATGTTTAACAATAAGTTGTGGATCCCCTGGGTCATATTTCGATAGCTTTTCTAAAGACAAGTCTAATATATTTAGTAAAATTTCTGCGCACTGTTGCGGTTTTATACCCCGCACAACTTCGACAAAAAGTTTTTTCTATTTCCATTGGATTAAAATTTATATCTTTAATAAATAATTTTACTAGAAATAGAATTTATTTCAACCTTTTCCCACCTCTGCACGTCAAATGTCCCTCGCGAGAGCCATTTCTTCTGTTTCCTTTTTGGTTGCCTATACGAAAGGCGATTTTTCATCTATTTTAATGATATAATTACAATAGTTTTTAAGAAATTTGGTGTTGGTACTTGGTGAAACATTTTTTAATATTATTGTATAAAAAATATTTTATCCAATAAATATAATTACAAGGTAATATAAGTCAAGATTGACTTTTTAAAAGGAAAGATTTTTATGAAAAATTCCTTAATATAAAATATTCTAAAGATGGTAAGTCAAAAATTTGGATGAAGAGAGTAAGACTAGGTACACAACAGTCGATTTTCAGTCGACCCAACAATTTAGTTGGGTTGGTTTGAAATCGAGATGAATTATCAATTTATATCCAACTCTCATTAACTAGCTAAGCTCGATTTTTATCGAGCCATCGATGATTTGAGTATGATCGGTTGATCTGTCCATTGTGTTGTATATGCACCTACATTAAAATTATATTTATGTGTCCATTAACTAAACTATCCTCTCTAGCCTTAGGCTAAGCACACATTCAATTTTCAGTCGAGTGATAGTTTAGTTGATGGACATAAATAATTAAGTTTAATGTAAGTGATATACAACACAATGAAGATCAACTCGATTATTTAACTCAAAATCGATCGATAACCACTATCGTTCAACTACGGTAATAACACAGGTGCATATTGAAGCCCACAGACAATCGACAGTTTAGTTGACCACTGAATGTTTGACTTGTACCTCTTTCGAGATTATATTATTTAATCAATGCCCAAATACAAAAGAAAGTAATTCAAAAGTTGACTCGATGTCGACACCGTGTGTGCATACAACACGATTCATCAACGATTAAACAGATGAGTTGGTTATAAATTGATAATGCATCACGATTTCAAACCAACCCAACTAAACTGTTGAGTCGACCGTTTGTGCCTAGCCTAAAAGTGACTTCCAAATGACAAACTCATTAAATTTGCTCCCAAGAAAGAGTCTTCATTTTGAATTTTAAAAGGTATTATAAAATATTTAAGCAAAAATACAAAAGCAGTAGTCACAGGAAATTTGGCATTATTTCAGTTATTCTAAAATAATTAGTAGAGATTGTGGTGTTGGTGCAAGGTGAAACATTTTTGATAAAGATAAGAGTAAATAAATATTATATTTAATATTGATTTACTATGAGTTAGGATTCTAGGTCACTTATTTCACATTAAAATTAAAAAATTAAAGGATATAATTTTTTTCTTTTTCAATATATATATTTCAGGTTATCAACCCATCTTCAGGAAGTACAGAAAGTAACTAATCTTTTAATTTTTTAATTTTAATGTGAAATAAGTGACCTATAATCCTTAACTCATAGTAAATCAATATTAAATATAATATTTGATTTACTCTTATCTTTATTCTAAAATAGTTTTTGGCTGCTCATTCATACTTAAGAATAATCGATAAAATGGCCATCGAAACGTCATAGTTATATTTTATTATTTTATTTTTTTAAATATGAGAATATTTAGTTATGTTGGGTGAAAATTAGTGTTGAAATAAATAGTATTAATTTGAAAGTTTATAAAAGGAAAATAAGGACAAGTTTTTATGTGTGACTTTTTTATTTATCAGCCTACGTCGACTATTTGAAGCTCGAAAGAAGTCGGCAAAGTCGACGAAACGTTGGTTGATAAATAAAAAAGTCACACATAAAAACTTTTCCTTACTTTCCTGTTATAGACTTTCAAATTAATACAAATTATGGAAGGAAATTATAATAATAATAAATAGTATTATTGCATTTCTATGATTTCTTTTTTGTTTTTTATTGTAATTGACTACTGCGTAAGATTTTGAAATTAATAGAAAACTTTATAAATGATTTAATTGTATATTTGTTTCTGTATGGCCTCACTTTTGATTTTCTGTTTTCCAATTTATATAAATTTATGGCAGTGCCTGAATACAGGTAACCCTGTACAACGATTTGGATTCTCATTGTTTTTTCTAAAGACTTGAATTCGAATTATGAAAATGAATGAAGTTACATGGGATTTCCTTGACTTATTAGATTTAAATTCAATAAATTGATATTGTACTGGGGATGGACACTTGAAGGTGTTCAAGAAATGTAATTAATCAATTATAAAATAATGAGCCAAGTACGAGTCAGAATGTTTCCGAATGTTCTGTATCTTTCACACTGAGTTGAAATCTTTTCATGGAAAAAGGGCAAGAAAAGTACTAATTTAATAAATACACCTTTTCCATGTGTATTTATTTCAGAAAACCCTAATTGTATTTAAGAATTATCAATTGAATATTATAAAATCACAAATGTATTTCAAAAACTCAATTCAATTTCAGAAAACCTTATGTATTTCAGAAAATGTCAATTATTTAGTTTAATTGAAAAAGTTTTTTGTTTTGCCGAGAGTAGCAGAGTTGTTGATTCACAAATAAAAACAAATAGATTGTCCTCTGCTTGTTGCAAATAAACATACACACATATATATCAAAATTATTATATGTGTGTATGTTTATTTGCATCAACAGAGGATAAACCTCTTTGTTTCTCTTTGTTTATATATGTTTATTTCATAAATTACAATTGACATTTTCTGAAATTCAATTGAAAATTCTGAAATATGTACAAGTGAGATATTTTAATATTCAATTGATAATTCTGAAATACAATTGTGATTTTCTATTATTCAATTCAGAATTCACAAATACGGTACAATTGGAATTTTCTGAAATCAACTTGATTTTTTCTGAACTAAAATTGGAAAAGGTGTAGTAGTAGACCTTTCATGATTTTTATAGATACTTAACGATATTGTAATTCAAAATAAATTGTTTATTGTTTTATTGTATTTTTTTTAATCAATATTGTATGTATGAATATAGTTGTTGTTGTTGTTATGTTTCATAGTAAGTAATTTACTCCGGCTCGCTGACCCCTAATTTTAAGGATAAAATAATCGAATATTGAAACAAACTTCAACTTTTATATAGTATAACATAAAGTAAAATAAGTAAATAAAGTAAAACTCTCTGGGCCTCATCAGAGGAAGAAATAATTCAACTATTGGAACGCCTCGAAACGGTGAGCAAAGAATATAGGCTGATTCTCAACAAGAAGAAGACCAAATTAATGATCGTAGACGGGGCAAACAACAACAGGCCGGACATTAAACAACTTGCTGGTTATAAGGTGGTCGACCACTTCGTATACTTGGGATCCATGATTACCAACGAAGGAGGATCTGATGGAGACATTAACCGACGGCTAGAACTCGGGAGTTTGGCAAATGTTCAGAGTGATCAAGATCTGGCAGGACAAAAACATAACAACTAATATAAAAGTCATTTTTTTTATTGTTAAGGATAAATAAATTGAATTTGCTTCTTTCCAGTAATTTATTTTGTTTTTCAAATGGTTATTCCAAATATTTCGAGAGCGTTCTCAGCATCTCTTCCTCAGTGGAAGAACGCTCTCGAAATATTTGGAATAACCATTTGAAAAACAAAATAAATTACTGGAAAGAAGCAAATTCAATTTATTTATCCTTAACAATAAAAAATTAATATATCCAGTACACACAGCCAGCAAAATTCTTATAAATAAAAGTCATTATTGTCAAGACTCTCGTTTTCCTTGTCGCACTCTATGCCTCCGAAACAGCACCTAAAGAAGAAGAACTGCGATCGGATTGATGCCTTCGAAATGTGGTGTTGGAGGAGAATGTTGAGAATCGAGGACGGCTCACCGAACTAATAAGTCAATGATGAGGAAGTCCCGCGGACCGGCGTCTCTGCGGGATGGTACTCAAGTGATCAAGAACTTCGGCCACCTCACCCGCTCAGATACAGGCTTGTAAGGGATCATCGTGCAGGACCAAGGTGGAAAGCAAAAGAAGAAGAGGCTGAGCACCAGCAAGATGGGCGGATCAAATAAAGGTCCAACTTGGTATTACGCTCCATGCTGCAACGGCGATGGCAGAAACAGAACACGCTGTCGGGCTGCAATTGGGAAGACCAGGGCTCGTGGAATATGGAAGAAATGATGAATGGTCACGACTCCTCTGTAAAGATTACGAGCGTTGAAGTAGAAAGTAAAATAAATAGAAATATTCCTCTATATTCGATGTCAATCATTAATATTCCATGAATTAAATACTAAAGACCAAGAAACACTAGATCAGTGATCTCAACCTTTTGTAGAGCGAGGTCTCCTAGAGCACTTATATTTATTTCTAGCACTAAAACATGAGATATTTAATTTTCGTAAAAATATCAAAATCATGCTACTTTTATAGCTTCCAAATATAATATACCTCCGCCGATGACGGTGTTGCCACATTTTAAAAATTTGCTAGTTTTTGGGGGAAATTAGGTTACAAAAGACGTGCATTTTAAATTGCAATGCCTAACATTTTATTTTCATGAATAATATTATTATTAATTTTTTTGTAATGTCATTGGGATACCATGTCCCTTTCGGATCGGACAGGATTTTTTACATATTCGTAGCATACTCATAAATTAATATTCTCATCTATTTGAAAAGCAATATTATTTCAAACGTCATTAATAACAAAAATAATAATAAAACAATTTAAATGATGTTTTCATTTTCTTATTACTAATGTACATAATCGATATATTATAAGAAAGTTAAGGAACTTTAGAGCAACAAAAATGGTATCATTGAGACAATAATAGTAAAGTTCATCGCATACTGAAAATTATCAATGGTGTTTATTTGACTATAAGGCTAATGCTTAGACTCTAAATTTAGTGGGTTTTTTCTTTACATAACAAATTTTTTGAGTGGTAATACTACTAACTACTATTTTTGTTTTTCTACTTTTTCTTTTATTGACCTCTAGGAGCGAGGAACCCCAAACCTCCCTTTGTGGAACCCAGATTGAGAAACACTAGATGATAAATATGCCCACCTTGCAGTTTTTCCTTTTGTCCTGTTGATCCGGGTGTTAAGTTAAATTGGCTGTTGTAGTTAGACAGTCAATTCGAACGGCGTTGGACATGATGCTTTCTCGATGTTGTCGTGTTGTGGGATAGAAATGTCGCAAGTTGTTTTTTCTGACCTGAAAGCGGATAAAGGACGTGAGGAGTCACTGGTCACGAAAATTCACCTCTAAACTCACCATCATGATTGGCACTGACTTGAAATGAAATAAATTTACAGAAATTTCACAATGAAATTATTTTCAATTGTTAAAATATCAAAAAAGAAATAGTCAAATCACAAGGAGAAAGAGAGAGGGAGTCATGAGGTTTCTTATAATTATAATAGTTCAATTTAATAGCAAGTGGATTTTTCAGATTAGAACACCCTGGGTGAGATTATAAAGAGTACGTTGTTGCAGTTTTGGTGCATAATGTAAAACACACCTGTTCAATAGTCCTCAAAAAATTATTTAAAAGATTTTAAATAATTTTGCATTTTTTTAACCGGGAGCTGAAAGTCCAAAATATAATGAGTTTTCCGCATTGCAAATACAAACATTTTAGCATAAGAAAGAACTTTCTAAGTCGTTTCGTTCTTAAGTAACATGTGGGTACTGAATCCAGGCACACCGACAAACAGACATTCAGACATACAGACAGATACACATACAGAAAAAATCATGCTCAAAAATTTAAACGTTCCAGACATTATTAAACACAATGAGCCAAAAAAATTTATTTACCTATCAAAATCAGAAATATTTTCATAAGTGATCATCCTTTGAAAAATTATCTCTTGCATGAGGTCGAAATACTAGAAAGTGAAGTTTTTTATATATATTTTGACGGTATTAAATTTCAGGTTATCTTAATTAAATATTATATTAAAATAAGTATAGAGAAATTAAATTTTATTTTACTATCAAAATCGGAGAACTATTCAAATGGGACCCTTTAGCTCCCTTGTGAGAGTGTGTAAAAAGTGAAGTTTTTACGAGATGTATTGACACTATTTCAGGTTATCTAAATAAAATATTCTATGGGGAAATGAAATTTTATTTCACTATCAAAATTGGAGAATCTTAAGTGTAAATTTTCTCTATTGGGAGGGAGTGCAAAAAGTGGATATTGAATTACCATCAAAATTTTAGAAAATTTAAAATGAATTACTACTATGTGAAGAATATATAAATAAAAGAAAAATTTCGAATATAAAAATAGTTTTTTTTTATCCAAAATAATTTAGATTAGTGCTTTTGGAACTTCTTTTAGCGTGAGCTATTTTCTGGAATGAGGAAATCTACAGTGATCCAAATAGCCTATATATTTTTTCACTTCTCCATTTCTATAATATTATATAGGTATAATTAGGTATTTATTAAAAAAAAATGGCTAAATGTCGTTCGCCAACCCCAACAGATTCTAATCTAGAATTTGGAAGATGCTGATCTATCAGAATCTTTATGATGAAAATAAATTATAGTATAAAAATAAATATCAATCTCAAATCGAAAATTTCCTTTATTTATAAAATAAAAACGTAGGTATATATTTACCATGTAGAAACTCGGTATCCCTAGCGTAGAGAAGTCTTAAGTTGGTGGCCATCCAAAATAGAGCAAGTTGAAGAGACATTCTAAGATCTAAGACATAGCTCAAAAAATATTAGTTTACACTTCCATTTACAAAGGAAAACCCTTGTAAATAGAAGTAGACAACCAGAGGCAACAAATGTAAATAAATTATATATTTTTGCCTCTACGCTGATCCAAATGGCATAATTGCTTTGAATCAAATATCTCATCATTTGATTACAAAGAAATCTGGTTTGGATTTGTTCTCAAATAAAATCGCGAAGTCCAAGGGTCAATCGCTTCAAATGAAATTCTCATAATTTCAATTTAAAAACGAAAGATTTGGACTTTTTGAGTCGGAAACCGCGCACCGCGAAGAACCGGCCAGTGAAGAAGAAGTTTGATTCTTTAGACCCCAGTAAATGAACCCAGGGCTCCTGAAAGAGATCCTACCTAGCCTGTACCTGTATAGGTATAAGAGACGAAAGGGGCACTTTAATTGTGAGGCGACCGAAACCAAGGCGGGTAACGCATCGCACAGTCCCTAGCAACAGGAGAGCCTCTTCGGGGAATACCCACAGTAGACATGATCTTTTGTTGTTTGTCTGTCTGGATATTCCGTCCCTAGATCCGAAAGCGCAACAGCAATGACTGTCAGAGAGATGTACAAATGAGTTTACAAAGGTAGAGGATCTTTCTGTCAGTCATCGCCCAAAAATTTCCTGAAGTCTACACACGTGTTCCGGGCAGATCCGGAAATAAGAGGCACTCCTCCTGGAGTCATTCACCAGGCAAAATCTAGCATCGAACCCTTGTTCACTGGCTATATTGTGTGAGATCTAAATTGATCTCCCGAAATCGCATCGCATCTTAAGATTAGAGGAGACCTGGACCTCAACCGATGATTCCGGTCTGGCCGACTCCCCTCGTGGTTCGTTCGTGGCGAGAACAAGACAGTGACTTCGATATTAGCTCTCTGCTGGACTCTACAGCTAACACATGCACAATTAAGGACCTAACCAGAGCGAACTAGCTAAGATTAGAGGGCAACCTGAGAGATAAACTTAAAATCTAAATGATCATAAGTGTCCAGCAGAGGCCTAAGATGGAAAACACTGAGCATGATCTCCCCTCTAATGGACCCACGAGGAAAGCCTGCAGGCTCCGGGCGACAGACTCTCACCCACTTGGTAATGAATCCTCAAAGCAACTATTGTTTTTTATAATTATGATTATTATTTTTAGAATAGAAGTTTATTAATTATTATTTTCACTAAATATTTGTTAAGAAAAATGTACTTTGTATTAATTATATAAAGTATTAATATTTAATGTGTATTTAAATTTTAATTAAAAGTAGGTATGTATATAAAAACAATATTTAATTTTTATTTCATATTAAAAATATGAAAGTTGAATCAAATAAATTTTGGAAAAAAATATTAAGAATGAGTAATAAATTTGTTTGCTCTCTTTGTGAATCTCCACATCATATTTAATTTAATATTTTTAAATAGAAAAAAATGGGACAAATAATTTTTAAGTTTGAAATGACAATTTTTCAAGATGTTTGAATTATTATCAAACGAAAAAAAAAAAGTAATCCGTAAGATTAAAGGAATTAAAAATATAAGGTATGTTCAAATGTTATGATAAATTTGATAGAATTTTATGTGAGCTAGTTTTTAAAAAGATAGACTTTTGTAAAATAATTTGATTTTGAGAATTAATTTAGCTGAGATTTTTAAAGTAATTTTCAACAATAGTTTTGTTAAAATTAAAAATCATATATATTTTATAATAATTGTATGTGGAGATGTTTCATTTGCTTTGAAAAATCAAAACGTTGGATCGGTCTGTCAATATATTTTTATATGATTTATGTATTTATTTGTATTTTGTTTTTGTAATATATTTTGATTTTTCTTATCATGTTTTATTCGTTGGCATTGGCACCCCGCCCCCCCCCCCACCATAGCCTTTAAATATTGAATTGAATTGAATGTATTTATAATATTTTAATAAAGAATCTAGACTATTGTTTAAGAGTTATGAGTAAATTTTTTTAATTAAAGAGTGTTTTACAGAATTAGCCAAAAAGTAATCCCTTCAATTTGGGATAATATACTCACAACTCAACCCTGGCCAAAGCTAAGGTACCAAGTTGATGATGAATCCCAACGGTGGTTGAGGGCTGCGTCCCTGAAAGAGAATCTCTGCAGCACATTAAATACAACATTCTAAACCTAGAAAGAACGATCTAAGTACGAGATAGATCGTCCTTCCTGAACAGAACTAAGAACGATCCCTATTACTCTTACTTTGCGAAGCGCAGACCAGACAACCCTCTCGAGGAACCTCGGAGAACCTAAATGATGATGGGACTCTGAAAATCCTAATTTGCTTTCTATCTATTTAATTCTCAAAAGAAGAATTTAAAATTTTGAAAAGAGAATTGTATTTCATTTTAATATTCAAAAGAGGAAGGGTTGTTTTTTTATTTAAAAGTAAGTAGGGGTTTTATTTCTCGTAGCACTAAGTCATTCAAAAGTCCTGATGTGATTAAATATTTATATTCAACTCTAACTAAATCCATACTTATGTATGCATCTGCTATTTGGAGACCGAATTTGAGGGGTGACATTGATAGGATTGAGAGAGTTCAGCACAAAGTTCTAAGAAAATTAGCATCACTTACTGATAATCCAATGTCAAGATTTAATCATAACTACACTCTTGCTGCTGAGTCCTTCTGCCTAGCTTCTGTAAATTCCTGTATGATAGCCTCTGATTGCATATTTATATATAAAATTATGTCAGGTCAGGTAAAATGTACAGAGCTCTCTGCTCTATTTCCCCTACATAGCCCCAATTATGCATTAAGAAGAACAATGCCATTCTATCCAGAGATGCCTACTGGTAGACATCCTGAAAGAAATCCAGTCTTCAGACTCTGTCATTGTTACAATGAGCTGGCACCAAAATTGGTTAACCCTCAGGAATTTTCCTTGGAAATCAATAAGGTAGCGGCTTTGTTCAAGAAGCTCACGCTTGTTTATGAATAATGAATGAAATGTTAATATATAATTATGTAATGTATTGATGTATGTAATTAATATTATTGATGTATGTAATGAGTATTGTTATTTCTTATAATTTTGTAAATTGAGGCTTTTTAGCCGTTGAAATAAATAAATAAATAAATAAAATAAATATTAAAACTTAAATACATTCATATATAGATTTAGCCGAAATAAATTCAACTGACCTAAGATTCTAAATTTTCTATAAAATTTAAATTTATTTTTTCAATTGGAAAAATATAATTTTATTTCAATATTTGAATAAACAGAAGAGATATTTGAGTTTTTATAATATTGTTTTATTATACATTTGATATACCTGTGGAGAGAAAGATTATATTAGTCAGGTAATATTGAAATAAATTATATTTTTATTTTTTTAAGTTGGTAAGTACTTTATGAAAATTATTTAAACAATTGTGAAATTTAAGAAAATTTAATTACATATTATTGAATTATTATTTACAAATTAACTTTTTAACAATACTTTAAGACTATTATTGCAATTGTGTAAATATTATTTAATTAATAGTTAAATATTTATAAATTTGGTCAACTATGTTTTATATGAAATCTAGAAAAAGGGGGTAGGGCAAAAAAGAAAAAAAAACCTGTAAGAGAAAACACCCTAGCACTGACGGAGCTAAACTACAAGTGAACTAAACTGAATAGAAAAATCAAACAAGTCCAAAAGAGTTTGTTTTTAGCTAAATTTGGAAATTATTGACACCCCAGAATCTATTGCGCCAATGCATAAGTAAACCTACCTTGTTTATTTGGTCCAGATGGATAACTAGATGCTCAGGGGTAGAATGGGTGCTCGATGCTTTTTAGATACAGCATGACACGTTGTTGAAGAAATTTGGAGATCTCTTTGAAGATCAAAGCTGGCGATCTGGCCGGTGGATAGATGCCTTCTATATTGAGAAATGATTCGATCAAAATTAAAAAGAATTAAAGGAATTTAAGGTTAATATTAGGTACGACCCCTTTACTGGACCCCCTCCTCTGCGCTTTCCCCTTGACACCCAACCTCCTCCCTAAACCCTTTACCCTCCTCCACATCCAACCACTCTCCAAACAAAATTTGGTTGAATCTGGTCCAAAAGGGCTATACTTTCATTTTTTACCCTCCTCCCCATTTCGGGTGGTTAGTTTTTGTATTTCTAACCTTCTGGGTGCCCACAGAATATGTATACAAAATTTGGTTGAGTTTGATCCAAAGGGCTAAAATTTTAATTTTTGACCCTTCCCCTTTTTTGGGCGGTTAGTTTTTGAATTTCTAGCTTTTTAAGGTCCCACAGAATATGTATACAAAATTTGGTAGAGTTTGTTCTAGAATTTTTATTTTTGACCCTCCACTCCATTTTGAGTGGTTATTTTTTGCATTTCTACCGTCTGGGGATCCAAAGAATATATGTACAAAATTTGGTTGAGTTTGGTCTAGAATTTTCATTTTTAACCCTCCCTTCCATTTTGGGTGGTTAGTTTTTGCATTTCTATCCTTATGGGGGCCCACATAATATGTATACAAAATTTGGTTGAATTTGGTCTAGAATTTTCATTTTTGACCCACACCTCCATTATAATTTTATATTAATAAATCAAATATATGTATAATATAATAGTCAAAATATCTTGAATTTAATAGAAATAAAATTTCATAATAAGTGAGAAAGTAAAATTTTATATATATTACTATATTAATATACTACTTTAGTATAGGATAAATCCAAAGAAAATTTGGTTTATCAGTAAAACTCATCTATAATAAGATATTCTCATCGAAAGGCACAATGAACATGAATATGAATTCATTTTGAATTGAAGGAGAACAATTGAATTCAGATAGACTTGGATGAATTCAAGCTACTTTTATAACACTTGAAAACGACTATATTAGGTGTCGAAACGTTGTGCATTTCAATCAGAATATACCCTATTAAAAATGCATCAGTTTTATTCGAAAGATTTTTAATGGCATAAAATATAGATAAGAATAAATTGAAACTTACATTTTGAAGAGATGCAGGACCATGCTATGACCATTCCATTATGATACAACTTCCCTGGTTCATATGCTCACTGCAGCTGAAAAATACAATTTCGATTAATAACTCAAATAAATACTGAATATATATTTTCTCCCTTCAGAGCAGGTGGTCCGAATTCAAACTCAAACTCACTGCAAAAATTTGACTGAATATAATATAACCCTTACATCAATTTACACTGTTTACTAGATTATATATACATAGAACATAGAATCTGACCAAATGGACTTTTTTCCCAAAGTTATCTGTTTATTTATTGTCTTGCTTTATGAAATTCGAAGATCTCCTGATTTTGCATGAAAATGCACAAATATTGGAATATTTTGAAAATACAAATTGAAATATCATTACAAATATTTATTTATTATAATATAATAGATATATTGTAACTCACCTGTATTTGGGATTATAAATGTGATTTGGATGCAAAAATTCCTTAAGATATTAGACGGAGTAATTAGGAGATGGACGCTGCCGACGCTACTGACTTGTCCAGACTTGTCGAAGCTCTGACGTCACACCTAGAAAATAATATCATATCAGAAATATATATAATGTACGCATACACGCACACACACACGGTTCTGCAGATATCTAATAGAGAGAAAGAGAGCGAGATAGAAGTTATTACCCTCTCACTCGCACTTGCTTACGCTTGGATTATAACTCACGATCATACTTATTTGTGCCCATAATTATGAAAGTGGTCTAAGTCATTGATTGTTAGTTTCGAGATATGTAAAGTTTTATAAAATAAACAAGATTCTAATTCTGTATAATGAGACAACTAGAAATCCACTTAACGGTTCAATTTTATGCGATTTTTCAAAACCGACATCTTATTACTGTACTTTTTAAATGGATGGAAAATAAAATATGAAAAAACAAAATTTTTAATTTTTTGACTTTGTCCACTTTCATAATTATGGGTACATTTATATTCAAGGGGACCCAGGGACCTATATATAAAAAACTATTTAGGGCCCGGGTCTAGTTGACACTAAATGTAAAACTAAATTAACAAAAATCTAAATTGAAAGTTTTTGTGGCGTGGATAGCAGAATTTTTATATATTGAAGGAGAGTGTGTCTTCTGCTGGAATTATAAATTTTATTTAAAACAAGACTATAGTTTCAGAGGGCTTTGCCATCTTCATCAGTCTATTCACTAGTAGCACAATGTTTCAAACTATATAGTAACTAAGTATATAAGGGCTATGTAGATTAAAGATAAAAGTAAATAAATATTATTTGAAATATTCATTTACTATGATTTAAGATTTCTAGGTCACTTTTGTTTCACATTAAAATTAAAAAATAAAAGATGTAAATTTTTTACTATATATATTTCGAGCTGTAAGCTCATCTTCAGAAAAGTACAGAATTATAACTGTAGCTGTCAGTTATAATTCTGTACTTTCCTGAAGATGACTTACAGCTCGAAATATATATAGTAAAAAAATTTACATCTTTATTTTTTTAATTTTAATGTGAAACAAAAGTGACCTAGAAATCTTAACTCATAGTAAATGAATATTACATTTAATATTTATTTAATTTTATTTTTATTAAAGATGTTTTACCTTGTACCAACACCACAATCTCTATTAATTATGCTGTATAGATTCTCGAAATCTATATAGGCACATATAGTTACTATATAGTTACTATATAGTTTGAAACAGTGTGCTACTAGGGGGATGGACTGATGAAAAGGGCAAAGTCCTCGAAACTATAGTCTCGTTTTAAATAAAATTTATAATTCCAGCAGAAGACACACTCATTTATTGTCTCCTTCAATATATAAAAATCTAAAATAAAATGCGATATATTGAAAAAATATTTTGTTTCAACTGAATAACAACTATTTTCTGCCCCTAAATTCAACATTTACAATAATCATTTAAAATAATAAATTAAAGATGACATCAGAGAAATATGAAAACAAATATATACCTACTTACAAATATAATTTAAATAAATTATTAACTTTATGGAAATTCCATAAGCTTCCTCAACTAATTTGATGATGCCTTTTATTATAATAATATATTTTTTCTGTGAGATTGGAAAGTTTTAATTCGTAACTAATGAATATTGTTTATTTATATTGTTGTCTTTGTTGATTATAAATTTTATGAATGTTTTTATTAGGAATTCTGTTAAATTCAGTCTATTTTCTGAAGTTTAATGTTGTTCAATTTATTTTATAGAATTACAAATACAAAAACATTCACAAGATTTATAATAAACAATATTAATTACTTACTAATTAAACTTTTCTATTTCATTTTGTAACATGAAAATCTGACAATAGAAATTAATAAATAAAAAAGCATCAAACAACAAAATTTCAAAGAATATAAATGTTGTTTTTAATATTCGCTGTGTTTCTAGTTGTTCTCCTCCCTACTAGATGGAGCACAAATCAACTCACTCATTCATCCAATCTCTTGTTTATTTATATTTTTATTTCGCTATTAATTAACTAGAAAAGGATTTATTTTTAATAATAACTATATTTTAAATAGAATTTTCATAAAATTACGATATACATAATTTGGTTTGTATTTTAATCTCTTCTTATTAAATAATTCATTTCTTTTATTAGTGTCACAATACATTTTAAAAAATCTAACCTGTTTTACAGACAAGCAATGAACCCAAATTGACCAATAGATTTACGGATTTTTTAAGTTAATATTATTATACACACATACATATATTAAAAATGAGTAAAGAGGATGAAAATGAAGACAAAAAAGTATCTGGATTATTTGACCAAGGATTTGAATTATATCAAAAAATTTCTAAATCGAATGAACCAACAAATAGTGGACAAGTTCAGGTATCTATTACTCTCTGACCCGGTCTCATAGAACCTGGTCTTAACGTAATCACATAATATATATATATATATATAAATTTGCTATACAAGTTAAAGGTGACCAACTATACTCATTTACTGAGTTTTGTACTCATTTTTCGCAAACCGTACTCTTTTCAAATCCTGTACTCTGAAAGTACTCATTTGTATTTCTAAAACATTTTTTTAGATTATTTTATATCAAATGCCATCAATACAGCATCAAGTTCAATGTCAATAGATGTGGAAGTAATTATTACAAATATATATTTATATTTCAATCGGTTTACAGTACGGGTAGCAAGTTTGAAAGAATTTTGTGAAGAGGCTGGTGTTCAATACAAAAAACTGCTTGGTTATTCCAAAGTCAGATGGCTTGCTTTAACTCCAGCATTAGAACGCGTTTTGCAGTTATATGATCCACTACGTTCATATTTTTTAAGCCTTGACAAATGTCCTACAATTTTGAAGAAATTCTTTCAAAACGATATGTCAGAACCTATGCTTTATTTTATTCACAGTCAGGCGTCGTTGTTTCATAAAATTACTCTACAAATTGAAGGAGATAAAATTTCAGCAGCAGAAGTTTGTATTATATTAAACGATTTCATACTGCAATGTAAATCAAGATTTAATGATGGATTTTTACCACTAATTCTAAAGAATAAACTGACCGTTTTGGAAGATTCCAATCCCGGAATAAAAAATGAATTTTTAAAAGAAGTTAAAATTTTTTATAAAATTTGCTATGAATATATCGAAGAATGGATAGTGAACTTTAGAGCATTAAATTGTTTCAAATGGACCCTTCTAAATAGTAAAATTGAATGGAAAGAAGTTTCTTCAGCAGTCGAATTTGTAATGAAGGAAGTAAAAGATATTGTTATTAATGACAATTTTCTCTTTGAAGAAATTCGAAGAATAAATTTATATTTAAATGAAGAAAAATTGAAGAAATGGAACGATGAGAAAATAGAACTTGACAAAAGATGGGTAGAAATCTTTGGGCATTTTAGAGTAGAACATATCCCACATGAAAATTTAAAAGTTTTAATAGAAATTTCCTTATGTTGTCCAGGCACTAATGCTGCTGTTGAAAGGGTATTTTCACTAGGGAATGATTATTGGAGCAGTGAGAAGTCGCAACTTTCTGTAAAAACATTATCTGCCGTCTTAACAGTCAAATTTAATATGCAAAATGAAAGTTGTTCGGATGTGGCTACATTATTAGACGAACATCCTCATTTAGCAAAAAAATCCACTCCGAAGAAAAATATGTTTTTAAAAGAAAATAAAGTTTTTATCGTTTTTTCTTCTTTTTTCACCTATGAAATACTTGCAAAGTGTACTCTTTTTGAACAAAAAATAGTTGGTCACCTTAATAAAGTCCATCTGTCTGATTCTTTGGGGAATCGAAACAGATGAATTTTGTTCGAATATTCAATAATAAATTTTATTTGGAATGTTTAATGTTAACGTTAGATGAACGCGAAAGTTAAAACTTTTTATCAGGTCACTGCCCTATTTTGGTGCAATTGGGACCTGATTCGTTTTGATACTGAACCAAGAGTTGAAAAAAGATAGGACCCAGCCGGGTATGATCCGGCATCCTCTGCGTTAAGCCCGCAAATGCCTTTTCCATTTAAGATAAAAAAGTTTTAACTTTCGCGTTCATCTAACGTTAACATTAAACATTCAAAATAAAATTTATTATTGAATATTCGAACAAAATTCATCTGTTTCGAGTCCCCAAAGAATAGCAAATTTCAAAAGAACCATACTATTAGGAAAATAGTTGAATACGCTTGAACTAAAGAGTGAATATATATAAAATCCGATTATATGACCTATTCGAGGATCCATCGCTTAAATGGAAAAGGCATTTGCGGGCTTAACGCAGAGGATGCCGGATCATACCTGGCTGGGTCCTATCTTTTTCAACTCTTGGTTCAGTATCAAAACGAATCAGGTCCCAATTGTACCAAAATAGGGCAGTGACCTGATAAAGTTTTAACTTCGCGTTCATCTAACGTTAACATATATATATATATGTATCATAATATATAACATAAATATATATATCGTCGCCTTAGAGTGTAAACCTGCTAACTCACATACAAGGAAATTTTACAGGGCAGAGAAAAAACAAACAAAATTAAATATTGTTATGGAAAAAGCTATTTTTCACATTTTTTTTCTACAACTTAATTTTAATAAGCAGTTTTACTTGGACGATGCTGCATCTCTTTTTCTTTCGAACGGTATTAATATGTCATATATGATAAAAAATGGAGTTAGCAGGTTTACACTCTAAGGGCCAGTTGTATGTCGGTTAGTAAAGTCTTTGTAAAAGTTGACAAAGGGTAAAACCTTAAAATTCACCTTGTGCCCAGCCTGATGGCCAATTAGATGACACGCACTTTCATCTGATTGGTCATCCCGCTGAGCATAGGGTGAATTCAAGATTTTACCACTTTGTCACACTTTACACAGACTTTACCAACCGACATACAACTGGCCCTAAGCTCGACGATATATTTTTTATATCTAAGATTAACCGCTCATTAAAAAGGGTCAAAAACAATTTTTCTCTTCTAACCCCCTAATAGTAGCTTACGGTTGATTAAAATACAACTTTTGTCATGTAAAGGGATCAAAAACCCCACCTGTTTTCAATGATAAAAAATAAACTAACAGGGGTATCTATATGATTTTATTTTAATGATATTATTTTTAGGCGAATTTGGATAGACCAAGTTCTTCTTGGTTCTTCGGTTAGCAATGTCCCCATAGGGTCTGTTGGGAGGGAGGTTCAGGGGATTTAGCCTCCCTGTCTTTTGAAGTGGGGGGGGGTTTGATCCCCCCCCACACACACATGTACCATATGTTGATTGCTTTTTTGTAATCAAGTCTTTTCTTTAAAAAATTCTAAAATATAATACATATTATGTTTTATTCTTTTTTAATTTTCATATATCGTCGCCTTAGAGAGTAAACCTGCTAACTCACAACAAGGAAATTTTACAGGGCAGAGAAAAAACAAACAAAATTTAATATTGTTGTTATGAAAAGAAACTATTTTTTCTACAACTTACGATCATAATTTTAACTAACAGTTTTACTTGGTCGATGCTGCGTCTCTTTTTCTTTCGAACGGAATAGATGATGTACTATATATGATAAAAAATGGAGTTAGCAGGTTTACACTCTAAGCCGACGATATATAAGACTGGTCGTTAAAAATTAAATTTTTTCCGATTCCCTTTAAAAAGCTTCTTTTTGATAAAAAAACGCGAGGTAAAAGTTTTTTGGTAAAATTGAAGATCAGATCCCCTCTGAAAAAACATCATCTTTAATCTAGAAGCGAAAATTCGAATATGTGAAAGTCGTTGCCTGTTCGGTTAAGATATTTTCAATTAAATTGAAACTTTTTTGCCGAGGGTAGCAGAATTTTTATATATTGAAGGAGACAATAAAAGATACATTAATTCCTTTGAATCAATTATAATAGACTGATGAAGAAGGCAAAGCCCTCGAAACTATAGTCTCGATTATTATGTTTAAGAATATTTATAAAAATAATTAATTTAGATCTAGAAATTAAACATAGAGGACACCAGCATTTTTGAATGCAAATTTTACTTTAATTCAAATTTAAAAATATTACTTGTTACCATTCTACCCACTAATATTTATTTATTTTGTTGTTTTAGTTAGATATACGCAAAGCAATTGAATTCCTAGAAGATTCTACAAGATTAGTGTCATTTGTCGGTCTTTTTAGTTCAAATGAAGGTATCGAAGAAATAGCAACAGCCGATTTGAAATTGCTTTTATTGCCAGCTCTTTTAGCCCAACTAACATTGAAGCTTTACTCCGAAAATCGATTAAATATCATTCAAACTGCAGAAATTTATTTTAAAGATTTTCTACAAAGGTGTAAAGATTATGGAATTACAGATTATGATATTAAAAATAACGATGAGGAATCCTCATCGTCGTCAGAGACTTCAGAGGCAGTCGCTTTACCGCAAAAGAATGCCGGACTTGATCTCTTCAAAATGGCTCAAGAGAGAAATAAAAAGTTACAAAGGTGATTAATTAGCTAGAGCAGTGGTTCTCAACCTTGTTTTTACCACCCAACTAATAAGCAATCAATAAGTAAAATTTCAAGGTAGGTTTTACAAAATAAAACAAATATATGTTTTGAGTTTTTATCTCAATATATACAGGGTGTCTCAAAAAAATGTACTAACACTTCGAATGACCATGTTGGTCTGATTTGTAAAAGAGTATATGGCTCTTTGTATCCTCTCCGAAGAATGGCCCACGCAACACCTGTCTGGTTGCGCCGAAGACTTGTTCTCGTCTTATTATTACCCCACTTCTTGAATGGAGAGGTCGTCTACTACGGCCTCGACCGCGTTTCTCTCCACAGATTATTGGTGGCATTTAATTCGTGCATAAGATACATTAACGACCTGGGCCACATGGATCATGTTTCTGAGAGGGTAGTAGAGGTATTAGGTTTCAATCTACATAACTATCTAAAGGTTAGATACCTGAGGTTTGTCCATAAAGTACATTTTTTTGAGACACCCTGTATATTTCGTGTTTTGAGCCCATCATCAGGGGTTAACATAGAATTGAGTGAATATAAATGAACCAGTCCAAAATTAAAAAAAAAAGATAATTTAAACTATCTTTATATTCATAAACCGACCTTTCAGAGGCTTATACCCTCGTTCTTTATGAATAAAAATATAGTTTAAATGATCTTTTTTTAAATTTTGGACTGCCTCATCAATATCCACTCAAATCACTTATCAGTCCGTCTCCAAAAATTACTTCAATCTTGTTAACATAGAATGGAGAATGATGGGCTCAAAACCCGAAATATATGTATATATCGAGATCAAAACTCAAAACATAAATTTGTTTTATTTTGTGAAACCTATTGAAATTTTACTTACTGGTTTTTTAAAAATATTTCACCTTGAACTGACACCTAACTCTTTAAAAATTATTAATAATTAAGCCCCTGGCGGTCCAAGCGTTATTCGGTATTTTTTGCCTAGCTTAAAAGTGAGATATTAATTCATTTTGTTGATTTTAAATTCAGGTAAAAAGATCGATTTTTATTTGCAGCCAGAATTAATAAATCATTTCGATTGGTTACAAAAAAATTCCACCAGGTTCTTATCAAGCCAGGCATCACCAACCTTTTTGTATCTAAGAGCACATTCTAGAATATCGGTGGGGCAGCGGGCACAATTTATTTTTTTCAAGCTAAATTTATATTTGGACATACCGTTAAGTTGATCAGCAAAAAATAGTTTATCATAAAACAAAACAGATAAATGAATATATATTTTTCCTCCAAGAATATCTGATATTATTTGTTAAAGTTTTTGAAAAATTGGACACTTTTTCTGAAATGTTAGTGTGATTTTTTTTAAATTAACAGAGAAACAAAAAACTCACCACTTTGCTTAAAATTCTAAATACTGTTTATTGTAAAAATTACTTTGTTTATATTGCACTTATATTTCTTTAATTATAATTAATTACTATTTATTCAAAACAAATTTACATAACATCTTAGTGAAAACTTAATTTTTAAAGGAGGATGAATGAAATTCAATTGCTTTCTTTCCAGTAATTTTTTTTTATTAATTCAAGTGATTAATCCAAATATAGAGCGCAAAAAAATCTCTTTTTCCGGAAAAAAGCCTCTCTTTTTTGCATAGTCTGCAAAAGGTCTATTTTGGGCAATAAAGTCTGCAATTTTGGAGATAATTAGTCTTTAAATAGCCTTTGTGAGAAAAAAATTATCTATACATTCACGAATTTTATGTACGTTGATAAAAAAATTGCAAAACATCTGTTTAAAAACAGCTTCTATCTTCTAAAATATTGATCTGATCAATTTTATTTTAATAAGCTTTATTTGCAGCATATTTTTTATAAATATTTCTTCGAAATAACATTTTTTGATAAGTTGATCAGTTTTGCATCAGAAGCGTTAAAATTATAAAATATATACATGAATTTCAGTGGTTGAAAATTGGTGGTTTTCAATTATTTCCAATAACTATCTTAAAAAGTATTTAATTTTTAATATAATGATGCTAGACCGGTTTTATTATATTTTAAACAATTTTCGATGCTCTTTTACTCGGTCTTTTAAATTCTTAAGATGGACAATGAGTATATGAATAAATAAATTGTTATTTATTATAAGAGGTATTTTTATTTTGGTTTACAATGGTGGCCAATTTTTATCCCATCATTTCGGCATTCTCTGCCTTCATCAGAACCTTAATTGGCCACCATTGTAAACCAAAATAAAAATACCTCTTATAATAAATAACAATTTATTTATTCATATACTCACTGTCCATCTTAAGAGAATTTAAAAGACCTAGTAAAAGCATCGAAAATTGTTTAAAGTATTTAATTTTAAATAAAAATGCTTCTTTTGGATAACTCGCTTAAATTGTTAGTTTATTCTTTAAAGCGGATTAAAGATTTTGATTCGAAAAAAGAAGAAATTGGCCGATGATTCCGATTTGTTTGAAAATTGGTAGATCATTAAAAAGTGAGCATCGGTATAAAAATTAAGATTTAGAAAAAAAAAAAAATATGAAAACATGGCAAAAAAGTCCCCAAAATGTCGTTTTTCTCCAAAAAAAAGTCTTGAAAGTCCAAAAAAATCTGTACAATTTCTAAATGTGCTAAATTTTTTTAAATCGGTGAACATAAAAAATAAAGTAAAAAACTCTTGATAAGTCCCAAAATTGAAAAAAGCGAAAGACTTCTTATTATAATATATTATTTCCTTTTGGATATTACTAATTAAATTGCTCTATCTATTTCAGGTATCGAGATCAAAAGGCTCTTGAAGAAGAATTAAGTAAATTAAAAGAAGTAATTGCTCGAAGTGATTGTGATGAAGATTCTAAACGGAAATATTTCATATCTTTAGTGAAATCCTTTGTGAATCAATCAATAGATGAAATTAAATCGATTGAAATGGAGAAACCTATTTTAGAACATATGGCTAAGTAAATATATTTCTACTTTTTAATATTATAATATGTAGATACTTTCTGGTTATCTATTTTTATCCTTTAGTTACGTTAAACGAGTACTTTATAGAAACACAAGATATACCAAATACTCAGTTGGCTCACCACGACTAACGTGAAAATCAAATTCGAATCCACATCAAATTAATGTTGAAAATTGAAGGGTTTGCTTCAAAAAGGAGGGGCAACCCAATTTTATGTAGTTTTCAGAAAACCGTAAAAAACGAATCAAAATTCTAAATTGTGTTAAAATATTATTTTTGATTAATTTTCTAATAGTTTAGGGTTGCTTTATATTTCTTTCTTAAAGCAACTATTTTAAGTATTCGTTTAAGTAAGTAAAGGATAAAGATAGTATTTATTTATAGAATGATAAGTCCAATTTTTACAATATAAACTGTGGTGCAAAAAAAGTGGAACACTTAGAAATATTTAATTTTTTCTAATAATTTTCAGAAAAAACATATTTTATTTAAACTTTTAATACATTCTGTGATTGTAGAAATATTTTAAAACATTTTTAGAGTAAAAATAATGTATTACTTTTAATTTAAACCCTTTAAAATTAAATTTATTTAAACTAGCATAAATTTTCAGGTTTGAAATCTGATCCCCCTTTATTGAATTGTATTAAATGATTATCGTCTAATATCGAATTAAATTGAATATTTTAATGTTTATAAGTTCGATCTGAATATCTCATCTTTTAATTGAATTTAATTTGAAATATTATCCAAGCATAATGCCTCTAAAGATCGAGAAAGTAGCTCAAGCTGTAGCTCGAATAAATGTTGGAAGATCGTTCGTTATGGCATGTCGCTCAACGACTTCAAGCATCGGTTGAAAGTATCCAGAGAGCTCTGTCGATAAAACGATATAGTGAAACAAACTGTTATGCCAGGAGACCGGGATCTGGTCGAATTAGAGCTTCAAAGGAGAGAGATGACCGATTCATACTATTGGATACCTATTCATTGATTGGCATTGTACAGCAGTTGAGCAAATTCAACAGCACCTTCTACAAACTCGACAAGTCAACATAAGTGCTTGGACTATCAGAAGACGTCTCCGGGAATTAGGGTTCATGTCAACGAGACCAGCGACAGGCCCTCTTTCACACCGAATCACTGAATTAATCTACTATAAGTGTTCCACTTTTTTGCACCACAGTGTATATATAAAGTGCTCACAAATTGAAGTGGTCCACTTAGAAAAATTCAAATTCTTTAAAGGTAATTAATTGTTCGACTTGTCAGATGGCGTAGCCAACATAACTGGCGCTGCAACGACACTTTCTTTATAGCGCCCCCTTCAGAAAGACATTTAGTAATTTAATATGCATTTTTGGAGACCATTTGGCGCGCCTCTCTGCGAGTGGCGTCCCGGGTATGATCCCCACTGCCCTCCCTAGCACCATTGTGACTTGTAAAGAATAAATTGTTGCTTTTAACACTCGTTCAGGTGCCTTTATTTTTAATACAAATTCTATTACAATTTAATCATTAAGTTTTTAAATCGATCAATTAATTACCATTAAAAAATCTGAATTTTTATAACTGGTCCACTTCAATTTGTAAGCAGTTTATATAGAACCACGTGAATAGCTCTAATCTTCTGAAAAATTGCATCTTTTTTTTTCAAAACAACGTTAAATTTAAAGTTATATAAATAAATAAAAAAATGCATTTTTTTTTCAAAATAATTACATGTAGATCAAATAATAAATTCTTTTTATAATTTATAAGAATATGGAACTGAATAATAGATTTTAATTTATTTTATTTAAGAGTTATTTAAAAATACTTGTTAGATTTCACATAAATAAAATAAATATACACTGTGGTGCAAAAAAATCGAGCCACGAATCAAAACTTTAGTCAAATAGCAAATTATTTTTAAAATTTTTACAAATGACCATATATGGTAATTTGTTCTATTAACTCTCAAACTAACATATTTTATAAATATTGTTGATAATTTTTGAATTTTATAAAAAAATTAAAATTACCGCACTCTGCTTGAACTTGTCTAAATTCCTTACATATCTTTACGAACAGAGATCTCACAATATTAACAAAAAATCAGATTGTTGAGATGTTATGTATTCCCGGTTCTTCTTTATGGCGTGGAATCGTGGACCTTAACAGAGACATCTATAAATAAACTGGAGGCTTTTGAATTGTGGCTCTATAGAAGAATATTGGAAGTGAAATGGACGGATAAAATATCTAACGTCAAAATCCTAAAATGGATGAATAAAGAGAAAGAAATAGTCCTTACGAACAAGACCAGCGAACTTCAATATCTTGGCCACTTAATGAGAAACCCCCAGCTATATCAGCTGATAGAGGTCTTTCTTCAGGGGAAAGTCATTGGAAGGAAAGAAGTAGGTCGGAGGAAGGATATGCTGGCTGAAGAATCTTCGAGTCTTGTTCTTCAGCACAACCGACCAGCTCTTCAGGGCTGCAGTCAACAAAATAATCATAGCCAAGATGGTTGCTGACATCCGGCGTAGATAAGGACTTTAAAGAAGAAGGAGAAATATCCATTTTGTATATTTTATCTCCTTCATATCAATGATGCTTAATTCAAAATGATCTACATTTTATTGATATTTCAAATGGAATTTGATCTTTAATCAAAACTTTATTTAAATGTAAAGTGATATTAGAAATAAAATTCAGGGAACGCGGTGTTGGTTTATAGTGAAACATTGTTGAAATTAAATTAGGTTTGAGTTGGTGGTGTTTCGCAAGCGAGAAGAATCCTCCTCCTTGTAGAAACACCACCTAACTCCAACCTAATTTAATGATACTAGAAAGTATGATAATTTGTAATTGTATCTCATCATCATCATGTTGCAGTCAAGCATTAGGACTGTTAGGCCTCGTTCTGGCTTAGACATTATTCTGCTAACGTCCTCTAGGGCGTCCGCGATCTCTTTTTCCTTTGGGTTTATATAGGTGTCCCAAAATGTAATGCAAGAAGTAATTTTGATAGAAAACACAGGTATTTAATTAAGAATTGTAAATTTTTTGTTGTCGAAAATTTTCCATGACCTTTTGGCATGAATGTGACTGAATTTCGTTGATACAGCCCTCAATTTTCTCCAAGGCGTGGGTGGTTGTGGGCTTGCTGGCACACACCTTAGACCAATGTTCCGAAAAGTGTGTGCCGCGGAAAAATATCAAGTTTTATGAAGATAATGCACCTACCCATAGCTGAGAGTTATGCGAGTAGCAAGAGATGAGAGCAGCCTTAATAACTGATTGTCTCCAAATTTTGTCTGTCGCCTGTGCTCAGTTAAGCATGGCTCACATTTCTCATTAAACATCTTTTCATATTATATTGATTTTATAATAAATAAATAGTGTTTTTTTTAGAGGGTTCACAACTTTAAAATTGAAATAAAACAAAGAAAAATATTTTTAATATGAATGAAACTGGCTTTATTGGAAAGATAATTTTTTGCCATTAAGGTTTGAATGTGCTTTCAGCCATGCGCGGATCCAGGGAGCGACCTCCCCCCCAAAGCATTGGAGATCAACATTTTTTATATGTTTATTTAATTTTTTTTTTTTTTATAACATTAAATTTTAAAATTAGAAGAAAATGAAGTTCTGTGGGAGGGGTGTCTCTGACCCCCCGCTTGGACAATTCGATCGCGACACACTTCCGAGATCAAGAGTAGATCTTATATACCGGCGACCGCCCCCCACCAATCAGAGGTCTGATCCGTGCCTGCTTTAGGCCATGTGACCGCCGAGGCTGGCGCCTAGATGGTGCAATCTGGATTTCAATTTTCACATACTTCGCAACACAGCGCCGTATTTCGCACAATAATTCGCCGAATGTTGTCTTCCAAGTGTTCAATCGTCTTTGGGGATATGTCAAGTCACTTGTCTACGCCATAAACCAGAGACGATTGAACACTTGGAAGATAACATTCGGCGAATTATTAGCGAAATATTGCCGCCTTGCTGTTGCGAAAAGTAGTGTGAAAATTGGAAATCCAGATTGCACCATCTAGGACAGCTGTAACGCGGCGGCCACATGGCTGAAATCATATTCAAACCTTTAATAGCATAAAATTATCTTTCCAATAAAGCCACTTTCATTCATATTAAAAATATTTTTCTGCTTTATTTTAATTTAAAGTTGTGAACCTCTAAAAAAACAGCCTTTAGTAATTAAACATTGGTTTTATTTCTTTGGTCTACCTCTAAAATTCTCTTGATTTGGTAGGTGTACCTTGGAATACAAAAGTTCATGCGTAACAATGCCTTAGACTTCAAAAATCCCTCAAAGAAAAAGTCCAACGGCGTTAAATCGCATGATCTGGGCGCCCAATTCTGATTACCAAAACGGGAAATTACACAACCACGAAATGACTCATGCAGTAATTGAATTGTTTCTCGCTAGGCATTGCATGTGCAACATGCGTCCATATCCATATCTTGGATTTTAGGCACAAAAAACTGGATTATCTTGTCGCGATAGCGAGCACCATTGTTACCAACTATTATTGCCTGACCAGCCTCATTTCGAAGAAGAATGGTCCTATGATGCCTCCAGGCCAAAATCCGCACCAAGCAGTGGATGCATTTGTTTCTCAACAATCACTCGTAGATTTTCTGAACTCCAAATGGGACAATTTTGTCGATTAACAAAGCCATCAAGATAAAAATGAGCCTCATCGCTGAAGATGATTTTGTTTGAAAAATCAGCATCCGCTTGTTATTGTTCCATTCAAAGAACTCTCTTCACCGATATCCTATCCATACATAACCCTATACTGTATACTTTATGATCAATAAAAGATTTACAATTTTTAATTAAAAACCTGTGTTTGCTATCAAAAATTACTTCTTGCATGAATTTTGGGACACCCTATAGTTCAGGGCATATTTTGGCAGTCTTGAGTCTTCCATCCTTTCGAGGTGGTCAATCCAATTCTGTTAATATTTATCCCTGACACTATCTATCCCTGAGAGATTTGGAGTTCTTCTCTTATTTGACTATTTTTTTATTTTATCTAGTCTTCTATTTCGTTTGACGCCTCTAAGGAAATGCATTTCCGCAGATGTAATTCGGCTATCTTCTCTCTTGTATCTTTTAATTTAATTTTACTTATTTTTTTATAAAATTCAAAAATTATTAACAATATTTATTGAATTTGGTTGTTTAAGACTTAAAAATTTTAATAAATAATTTATGGCTATTTAGTAAAGATTTTTTTGGTAAATCGATTTTTGCACCGCAGTGTATATTGGTAGGTTTATTTATCTGAAACCTACCAATTATCTTTATATAATTCTTATTTAAAATCTTTCACCTATTCATTAGAAATTATTAATGTTTTATTTATTTATTTTTTTCTCAAGGGTCCGATCACCTGGTACAATGGCCCATAACGAGCTTGATAAAAAAGTGACTAAATCAGTATTGACTCAGCCATTGAAAGCTGTGATAATAACAAAGGATGAAGTTCAAAAGCAAGTGTTCGGTACTGGATATCCAAGTCTCCCGAGAATGTCTGTCGCAGAATTTTATGAATCTCGAATAGCCGATGGAACGTAAGTTTAAATTTCATTTACATATCCATAATGATTGACTTGATCCATATGGCAGTAAAAACAAAGTACCGAAAAAAAAAATACCTGACTAGGATGAAACTTAGGGTTCATGGTGGGTACCTTAACCCGTCAATTGATTTGTTAGAGATCATACTTTCGAAGGTTTGATCTTCATCATCAGTCTTTTCAATTATCAAAATATTGAACTCATCAACTGTCCGTTTTAATGTATCTATTGATTTTGAACGGTTCCCAATTTTTTGTAAAAGAAATTAAAAAAAAATCTGGATACATAAACATTTGAAATGTTAAAAAAAAGACAAGCAAATAAATAGGCATTTGAATTAAAGAAATGATAGGCAAAAGTAGATATTTGAATAGTATCCGACCGAAGCTTACGCTTCGGCCAAAAAACCACCTTCGGCTTCGGTCAATATGGGCCGAAGCCGAAGGTTTCTAAAATTTTCAAAACTACATTTAATTGACCAAAGTTTATTAAGAAAGAGAGTGTTTATTTGTTAGTCTAGTTTTGCGAAATTCGAAACACTCAACCACCTTTATATAAACTATATGGCAAGGCTATGTGTTTTAATTTAGAATCACTAGACCGCTAAATTGTACAAATGAAGATTTAGATCTTTTGAGGAAAATATTTAACGCGTTTACATATGTCAGAAGGGTTCGCACCTCACAGGGTAGCCAAATGGCCTGGATTGCTGTTACTGGTACCCATTTAAGCCAACATTCGAAGCATTATTGCCGAAACACATCCTGATTTACTGCGAAGAGAGTGTGAAAATTTGACCTCCAGCCGCGGCGGTCACATGCCCGAAATTATAATATATTCAAATATTAATGCCATAAAATTATCTGTCAAATAAAGCCAATTTAATGGATATTAAAAACATTTTTCTGTGTTTTATTTCAATTTAAAGTTCTTCGCCTCTAATAAAACACCCTTTAGTTGCACTCTCTTATGATTTTCTACTTAAAAACTACTCATACACTGTAAAATTTTGAATTTTTGAAGTGATGTTTAATTCAAACAGAGTAACGAAATTTGGTATGCTAATAGTGGGTACCATATCGAACATACTGACTAAGTAATTATTTTTTTTCAGTTTCGTAGCGAAACCGTCTGTAAGAATTTCCATGCAAGATAAGGCTATTAAAGAAGACGAGTCGAGAAAACAGGAAGAAATGGAGGCAGGGATCCAGGAGAAATTAATTGAACAGGATGACGAGGAAGAATTGGCCCGCGCCAGGGCCATGGACGAATACAAAGATGAATTTAAGCGTGGATGGGGAAATAGATATAATAGAAGTTAAACTAGAGATATTCATATATAATAACTCTTTTTCTCTCTCTATTAAACCATTTATCACTTCACTAATCGAATAAATAAACGTTTATTATTATTGATCAATTATTATTATTTTTTAATATGATATAAATCCATATATTTTGTAAATTACAGTTGTTAATAGAATCTAATAGATCAAAATTCAAAAAACCAATTGACTTTGCGATATATAATTATTCTCTTTGTTGACTGGTTAATTCTAAATTCATTAACTAAAATTGTTTAGATATGTTTTTGTTTTGTTTTTTACATCAACGATCTTTTTTTTATAAATGGGAAATTATTATATGTACTTGAAAATATACTATATATCTTCACTTCTACTATCGTTTTGAATGATTTTCGAAATAAAAACTAATATATATATTGAAGAAAAAAAAAACGCTTTTATTTAAAAATACATTAATCACTAGAAAATATTTTTTTCAGATTTGTTATATCATCTGTTGGACTAGGCTTTTATTAAATAACGTTTTTTATAGTGAAAACAAAGATTTAAGTATCTTTTTGGGTGTCTTTTTTTGAAAAAAGATGGAAATTATTTCAAAAATCAACCCAGTATATAATATTATTAAATGAATTTAACTTTAAAGGACATCATAGATATTAGTTGAAATATTTTTACATTGCATATCAGAGAGGTTCGTCCCCTTAGGAATCGAACCCAAGCGCTAACTAAGCTTGCCGGGCCAGTAGCCAAACCCTTAAGACAAATCTCTCTCTGACATGCAACATATATAAGTATTATAGCTAGATTTTTCACTCCCTTCAACTCAAAGGGAATAGTGAAAATTCCTGCTAAACTGAAAAAAAGTTTTCAGTGACGGACCCATGGATTTTACAGTGAAAACAAAGATTTAAGTATCTTTTTGGGTGTCTTTTTTTGAAAATAGATGCAAATTATTTCAAAAATCGATGGGAACGAACCTCTCTGATATGCAATGTAAAAATATTTCAACTAATATCTATGATGTCCTTTAAAGTTAAATTCATTTAATAATATTATATACTGGGTTGATTTTGAAATAATTTCCATCTTTTTTCAAAAAGACACCAAAGATACTTAAATCTTTGTTTTCACTGTAAAATCCATGGGTCCGTCACTGAAAACTTTTTTCAGTTTAGCAGGAATTTTCACTATTCCCTTTGAGTTGAAGGGAGTGAAAAATCTAGCTATAATACTTATATATGTTGCATGTCAGAGAGATTTGTCTTAAGGGTTTGGCTACTGGCCCGGCAAGCTTAGTTAGCGCTTGGGTTCGATTCCTAAGGGGACGAACCTCTCTGATATGCAATGTAAAAATATTTCAACTAATATCTATGATGTCCTTTAAAGTTAAATTCATTTAATAACGTTTTTTATGTTTAAAAATATGAGGTGTATTCGGACACAGTCAAGACAGTAGTTATGTGAATGGCCAACCAAAGGAGAAAATTCAAAATTGTTATATCTTTTTCTTTATTATACAGGGGGGGTTAAATAAAATAAAAATAATTTTGGAAAATTGTTGGGTAAGTCATTTTAAACAAACAATAAAATATTAACATTAGGGTGGTCCTTATTTTGGGTATTTTCGAATTTTTACGCTGACAGGCTCATATGGCTCGAAATAAATTAAAAAAAATATCCCCCAAGTTTCAAGCCCCTATCTCTATTTTAACCTTTGCCGCACAGTAATGCAAGTTTCCCATCTAAACAACAAGGGGTTTTTGGCATTGAACGATCAATTTTTTATTCCGGACAAAGTAATGGTTCTAAAAATTTGAAACTCTGTACACTTTATCCTTATAATAGTATCTATCCCTCGGAATTTTTACAGATTTTTAGCTATTATAATTTTGGAGTCTATAACTTATTAAGGTATAGCAGTATTCTAACTAGCTGTAACTCCAAAATTATAAAAGTTAAAAATCTGATTATTCTAAGGGATAGCTACTATTATAAGGAGTACCTGGAGCCACCGAGCGATGCTCGGCAACTTTTTGCTTCAGTTAAAAGTTATATATTAATATTATTTTTAATTTAAAATTCTGATAAAAACCACCCCGTCACTCCCACCCCCATACCAGCCCCGCTACGCCCCTCGACCCCCGCCCCATACCGCACCCGCACACCACACCCCCGCCACGTCCCCTGGACAACCGCCCCCGCGCACCGCACCCCCGCTATACCCCCAGGACCCCGAACCCGCCACTCCAACCCTGCACCCCACCTCCTGCACCACCCACCCCACCCCCAGTTTTTGCATTTCTAATTTTCTAATGGCCCACAGATTATGTATATATAGGTATATAAATAAATTCCGTTTAATTTTTTTTAAATAACAAAATATCGAATTTTATAATAATCAATTAAATTGGCAAATTCTAATATATAATCATATTTATTATTAACTCTTTGTGGGATTTAATACTCGAATTTATTATAATCAATTTAATTTTTTTTTTTTAAATTTTATTAAACCAATTATTTTACATGAATCAATGTATACATTGTATTTGAGCTTCGACTCCGGAGATTACTTCTCCACCATCGACTGTCCTTGATCATCTTTTAAGTCCTTGTTTTTAATAAGAGGAAAAAACTAATTAAATAAAAAAACCTCTTTTCCGATAATTATTTCAATTCCATCATTGTCCATTAATTAAATTGTTTAATTTTAATATATATATTAATATTTGCTATAACCTATTAGTGGGTTTTAAAATTAAAAAACCAATTAATAAATAAAAGATAATTGAAAAAAATGTTTTTTATTGAGATTTTCATCTATCAATAATTACTTTAATTAAGAAAAGATCAATTAAGATTAAATTTGGGGGGTCGATAGGCTAGGCGGTAGCGTGACAGCGAGCTAACCAGGAGACCCGGGTTCGAATCCGACTCGAGACAGCCAGCCAAAAATCTGACCCCCGGGGGTAGGGACAAATTTTAAAAATATATCTAGTATCGTAATTAGGCTTATGGCTAGAAAGGCCGAAAAGCCAAAAAAAAAAAAAAAAAAAAGATTAAATTTGTCGAGGCCCAGACCTAGCCATTTTATTTAGTTTGGAAACTTGCATTATTGTGGGGCAAAGGTTAAAATAGAGATAGGGGCTTGAAACGTGGGGAATATTTTTTTATTCATTTCAAACCATATGAGCCTCTGTTAGAGTAAAAATTCGAAAATACCCAATATAAGGACCACCATAATGAACATAGATCCTATTTAAATTCCTTACAGAAATTTTTATATATTTAGAAATAGTCAATGTATTATCTAATACTTTGCGGACAGTGTTGCTCAATAATTTTTTGCTTTAGCTAAAAATAGATATGTGATGTTGTCAGGGAAAAGGACTCTTATCTTCACCTACCAGGGTTATCAGGAATGGCAAAAATGTGAGTTAAATCTGGGTACTATTAAAATATCACGGGAGAGTTCATTTATTCACAATTTGATCCCTGAACCTAAAAATGGGGAATTTTTGATTTTGGCCTCTTAAGCACAAAAGGCTCCGTATCTTCTATGTTTTTCAAGTTATTGAGCTCATATTTGGAATATAGGGGTCTTTTTCAAATTAAGGGGGTTTATTTATTTATTTTATGACGTAAACGGGCCGTTTACAGTCAGCATACATATATTATTATTTACAATATTTCTCTGTAAATTTAACAATTATCGACAGGTTGTGTACGTATTATAGCGAATTTGATTATATATTTAGGTATTTTTTTTTATATTCTAATAGTCTTAAGATCAGGGGTGAGGCCACAAAAGTAAAATAAACTCACATTTTAATGCCTGATCGAGATTATTTCATATTTGAAAAAGAAGACTCATAAGTACATTTTTATTTCAAATATATAGTAAGATACATATATTTTCAAAATTGCGTGAATATTTGAATATGTTGAAAAAATTTTATTGATACTTTTATATAAATAAATATAATAATATAAAATTTGAGTTTATTTTACTTATACATATAAAAAAAACAATCTTATAATGTTTCGTGAGAAATTTTCCCTTTATCAATGGAATTTTACACAAAATTGAAAAAATAATTACTTTAAGAAAGGAATATCTAAATAAAGCAAGTATATAATAAATAAAATTTTGAAAATAGACAATGATAGAGATTGTACTTAGAGATAAATTGATAATGATTTGTAGTAAATATTTATATTTTTTATTTTTATTCAAGGTAACTTTTTCTCTAAAACATTCTGTATCATTGATGTTTATTTTCATAATATTTATTTGTTTATAGTTGCTTTATATTCCGTTTTTAAAGCAACTATTTTTTCACATTTCATTAATAAAACGGGAGAAGATTCCTCGAAACGTTTGCATTGTAAATAAACGTTTTTAGATTGTTTTTTATATTAAATTTATATATTGATAAATATATAAATATTATATTATAGATATAATAAAATTATTTATTACTTACCATTTTTCTTCATATTTAATCTAGACTTCCCTTAAAGTTGTCTAATTATTAAAATTAAGTCATTATTTATTATGGAAAAAAATTACTAATCAACAATCAAAGCTTTCAACAGCAAACTTCGTGTTGGTAAGGAATTGGTGGGGAGAATGGAAACAAAGGAATATTTAACAGAGTGGGGGAAAAATATATTGGAATAAAACATAAACAACTAGAATAAATGCCTGGATATAATAAATATTATCTTGCCATTTTTTATCTTTTTTCGCATAATAATTCAATTTATTAAATACTTAGTGATATTTAAGAGCATTTTAAAATTATAATTGATATTAAGTAAATGAACTGCGCAAGTCAAATAATTTATTAAATAATTCTGACTATTAATTCTACAGATCTACACCTTTTTTCAATTTTATTTTAGAAAATATCAAGCTAATTTCTAAAAACCCTAATTGTATTTCATACTTTTTCCCTTACGAATATTAAATAATCTCTTTGTGAATCAACAACTCTGCTACTCTCGGCAAAACAAAAACTTTTCAATTAAATAATCTGCCATGTTTTATGCCTGCCACATTACTTTTACTTATCTTATTATATATATTTGTAAAATTATTGGATAAAAAATAATTGCTAGTAGCCCAAGAGCCCACGACGGCCAGACCTTGGTTATTTTATAAAAGCTGAAAGTTTTTCTGTGCATGTCTCCTATACAGGTAAGAACGACCAGCGACTATAGAGTTTGGGTTGTGGTTACTTTGGCAGGTAACAGGTAATAAAGGTGTATAAAATAGTACTTTAAATTCGTTAAAGTATAAAGCTCAATTTTTATATTTTCTTCGGGATAACTTTAGAAATCTCGTCATCCATTGCCGGACACTTATGACAGTTGCTACCCCTGCCAGACACCCCTAAACTTTAATAAATTATAATTATACTTTCGTTATAATATAAAAGATAAATTTTATATATGTTACTTGGCGACCTATAAAAAAATGTTACCTCAATAGGCGAACAGTTTTAATGGTTTTTACATAGATTTTTGACATTTCGGTTATTATTGATAACCATTGGTGAAGACATGGAGGAATCGTCTTAAAATCAAAAATAACCATCGATTCTTATCTAATACTAGAGGAATAACCTTATTGTATTCCATTTTTGTTGTATTGACTATTAATGGCAACCTCTACTGAAAACGTGGAAAATTATAACGAAAGTATAATTATAATTTATTAAAGTTTAGGGGTGTCTGTTAGGGGGTAGCAACTGTCATAAGTGTCCGGCAATGGATGACGAGACCTCCAAAGTTATCCCGAAGAAAATATAAAAAAATTGAGCTTTATACTTTAACGAATTTAAAGTACTATTTTATACACCTTTATTACCTGTTACCTGCCAAAGTAACCACAACCCAAACTCTATAGTCGCTGGTCGTTCTTACCTGTATAGGAAACATGCACTAGCAAAAACTTTCAGCTTTTATAAAATAACGAAGGTCTGGCCGTCGTGGGCTCTTGATCTATAGGTTTCACATTAAGATATAAAAATAAAATGAATTTATTTTTGGAGAGTCTTTAATAAATAATATATAATTCGGGTGGCTAACCCATCTTCAGGAACACCAGAAAGTAATCCAATTTTACCCAATAATTTTAAAAAATGTTTCACCAAGTACCAACACCAAATTCCTTAAAAACTATATATATTGTGCCCAACAAGCTGACTTTCACTTACAAATACTACATTAATTAACAATTTTATTTATCGATGCAATTAGTGTATCATTAAAATTAGAGGTTTAAAAAAGATAAGTAAATTATCTATAATTAATATGTTTCTAATTGATATACTTACATAATTTGATTATTTTAATGATTAAAAGATTAAGAGATTAATTATTAAGAAGTTAATTATAAAAATGTTCGTGAAAACATCCGCAAAACAAGAAATAAGGCTTTATTTAAGAGAATTTAATTTTATTACTAGAATTAGTTTACATATTTGAATAAACAAAACAGCCTCCTTGACTACCAAAACAATAAGGAGGCTTCAGGTGACCGTGCGTTGGCCGGTTAGATCGAACAATCAACAATCAACAATAACGTGTATGCTGAAAAATAACTTTATTTAAAAAAAGACAAACACATATTCTAATCAGCTAAGACAGCTTGCCCATGTCAGACATGCAGACGATTTTTTTTTTAATTTAAAAATAATTTTTAACAATGATTTTTTTTATTACTGTGTGTGTCTGGATTCTGGTTGATACCTCATGATATTTCAAAAATGAAAAGGCGTAGAAAGTTCACTCTGGTGCCCTTTTTTTTTTTATTTCTAGAAGAAATCTGATTAGATTTTTTTTAGTTTAATTCAAAATTGAATAAAATATCTATTTTTGAAATTTTTTATGATTTGTTAATGGAAAAGGCAGAAACAGCCCGGTCTTTTAAGAAATAAAAAGTAAAATAGACTCGGTATGCTCTCTAAATATAACAAAAATAAAAACAGGTAAGCTCTTTAGAAATAAAAATTGAAAACTATTAAAGACTTGGTATTCTCTTTAAATATAAACAAATAAGCAAATTGAAAGTGAAAACATTTTCAAGACTTGGTATTCTCTCAGAAGAAATAAAAAGTGAGATTTTTTTCAAGACTTTGTATGCTATTTAAAGAATTTATAATTAAAATAACAAAAGCAAAGAAACAAAAGAACAATAAATTGATTCCTGGAATTAATTAGAATGTCGCTCTGGGATAGAGAGAGAGAGAGGAATCGGGGGGAAAAGAAAGCAGAGGAGGGAGGGTACGATTGTGACGTCACGAGAGGGAGGGAGAGAGATTAATTAAAAAAACAAAACAAAACATGCGAATCAAGGAGGCTCTGGAAAGGGCATTTAAAAAGAGAAGAGATTATCGCACCACACTATATGACTTGCACTTATCACGGCTTAATAATATGGAATTGGAAAATAATTTTTTTAACCTGAGATTACAAAAAGAAGTACCGATCAAAACGCATACGGAGGGTTTTTTCATTCTTTATATATCTTGCAAAATACTTGAGATATCAAATTTATTCTTATTTGTGGTTGATAAAAGAGAATTAATGAATTTTTTTTCAAATTTTAAGTTATTTTTAAACCTCCAGGCAATCATCCCCAAAATGGCCATTTTTTGGAGCTCTCTTACACCGTCATTTCAAATCGAAATAAATAAAAAAAATCATAAGTTTCCTATATTTGATTCGATCGAATCAAATACAGGAAACTTATGATTAATTGATAACAAACACCTAACACACGTGTTAACAGATCAGGCGCTCTGGACTGGGAGATTGAATATATATATAACATCTTAGATTACAAATCCATTTGGTAATCCATATCAGTGTTTGATATAAAAAGCGTCATGTAGGCTAATCGCAGAAATGATGCTGGATCATAGCTAAATGGATCACATCTTTTTCATTCTCTCTTGGTCCAGACTTGAGACTCAGCAGACTCCAATAGCCTCAACCAGCAGTAGTCTCGCGATATATATATCTTGTTCAAAAAGAGCGATCAAAAACAATTCTCGTTAATATGTTGATTATTCTTTAATATATTAATTAGAAAATTAAAAAAAAAAATCTTATTCTACTTAAAGAGATCTCTACAGTGATAGCTTGCACTGATAAATTTTTATTTATTTTATTTTTAACCTTACTAAAAATTCGATTATGTATTTGTAGGTACCTATATGTGACATGGTCTGCCTTGGGTATTGTTAATCAATATAAATAAGAATATTCAGGGATGAAGTTAACTATTTGAGCCCTGAAGAAGTTAACAAAGTTGATGAAACGTTGGCAATAAAATATAAATTACCTGCATAAAAGATATATATATATATGGTCCTTATTTCCCTATAACAACTTTAATCATTTATTCGATGGACATAAAACTAAACAAAATAATAAATAAGAGTGCTATATTTATTTATTTATAGTACAAGAATGTATTTTTTGTATTGTTGATTATCATATTTTGTTTTGTTTATGTTTACATATTGTTGATTGTATTAATTTATTTTTATTTTATATTTGATTATATTATTTAAGAAAAATCCATATATTTCTTAGATTGTATGATGTATAGCAAAAATAGCTAATAAAAAGAATTATTATTATTATTAAAATTTTAATATTATTTTTGATTTTGGAGAAAATTAATGAATGGGTTTAGTTTATTATTTGTTGGAATAAATAATTGGCGTGAAATCGTGTTTTTACTTTATTTTTTTATAGTTCCAGTCCGAACGACCCACTCACTTATCACTTTCTAAATTGAATCATTTGTTCCGATTCGTTTAAATCAAAAAGAGAGAGAGTCGTTTTAAAAGCGAGATAAAATCATATTAAAAATTTATTTATATAATATTGTAATGAAATTTAAACCACTTTATTTTAAGATGACCAGGAGTTTGTTAAAAAGAAAACTAAGTCATGCATTATTTAAATGCAAAGCTTGTTTTAGTAAACTCGTCTAATAAAAATTCTCGTTATTTTTGCCGAAAATCTAACATCTGGAGTTAGAATATTCAATACTTCTCGATCATGAACCCAAATATTGAATTAACTAGAAATGTTGTTGATTTTTTTGTCTATTGTTGATGGAATCTCACGGCAAGTTGGATCCATCCACTGTATATCTTGTATTTTCCTGGCCAATATTTACTTCTTTTAATTTAAAAAAGAATCAGCCAATAAGTTAGAAGCACCTATCGTCTATTGATGGCATTCACCTAAAGATGACATTCTCCAAGGAACAATAAGTAAATACCTGATTTTCTAAATTTTAGTCGATTTTCTTTTAGTAGGTTAAACTTACATATGTCAATGTTGCATATACTTTACAAAAATAAACACCCTGCAAGTATGTTAAGCCAAAGTTGCATATGCTTTGCAAAAACAAACAACGTTCAAGCTTGTCGCTGGGAAACTAGGAGGTTTAATTTAAACTTGCCTCAAGTGTATGTACTTGCCGCGACAAACTTGCCACAAGCTTTCACTTTTGACACATCAAACTTCTTGCAAGTAGGCTTCAAGTTTAAATTGCTATCTGGGATATGTTTATAGATGATATTAATTGATGTATTGTTTATATATATTATTGAAAAAATTATATTGATTGTTTTATAAATATGAATAAATACAAATCTCTTATAAAAAATTATCTTAAAACGTTTATTGAAATCCAAATAATCATTCTCGAGAAACATATGGAAACAATCTAACCAAAGTTCATCTTTAAGATAAAAGTTTTTTTTTTTTAATTAAATTAAGTAATTATTAACAAGTTCGTGAACCAAAATTAATCAGGCAATTGTATAAAATAAAATAGTTTTTCAATGTAAATAAAACAGGTGGTTATATATCAAAACAGAATAAATAATTAAAAATACATAATAAGTATTTTAATATACTGCTTTTTAACTTATGATTGAATCAAAATAAAACAGCTGTTGATGAATCAAAACAAAACAAGTGATTAAATAAATAAACAAATAATCATTAAAAATACATATAGCATATTGGGAACATAAAAGTTATGTATTTTAAATATATTATATATTTCCAAAATTTTTCGGAAAAGGGCCCCCGGAATTTCTGCGTTCGGGCATCAATGACACCACTGGAAGATATACTTAATTATTATTCTAAAAATTCTAAATATGGATTCTTGGGGACTTGGACTTATGGAAAAATCAAATTTTAATTTTTTATTTTTTGTGAAAATTTAATTTTATTGAAAAAACATTTTGATAGTTTTTTTTTTAATTATAAATTATTATTTGATTTAGAGTTACTGCTGGATGTCATTATTGTCATGTTTATATATAAGTAAACAACAATTACACTGCTACACAAAAATTAACAAAAATTTCAACCCTTAAACCTAACAATGGATTCCAGTAGAGTTTTATAGGTACGCTGATTATCATGCAATTTCCCGATTTTTTTTACAACAGGTCAGTTTCGAGATAAAAAAGAAAATGGCAATTTTGACCTATTTTCGAGTCTTGTTAGATATTAAACAGCAATATTTGAGATCAAAATATTTTGTTGACGTAATAGAAAACAGCTTCCTCTTTGATTTTCAAATTACCACTTGTTTTTAGCTCAATTAGAACTCGAGTTATAACTAAAAAACTAAAACTACGTGATTATAAAGGAGAATAAACATAGATAAAAACATAAGATCTTAGTTTTTTAGTTATAACTCGAGTTCTAATTGAGCTAAAAACAAATGGTAATTTGAAAATCAAAGAGGAAGCTGTTTTCTATTACGTCAACAAAATATTTTGATTTCAAATATTGCTTTTTAATATCTAATGGGACTCGATAATAGGTCAAAATGGCCTTTTACGTCGATTTGACCGATAATATCTCGAAACCATGACCTGTTGTAAAAAATTGGAAAATTGAATGATAGTGGAATCCATTGTTAGGTTTACGGGGACCAATTTCTGTCGACCAGTGTTATTCTTGGATAAATGTTGGTAGCACTGTTTGATTGAACGGTGTCTGATTTGAGAGTGGTCGCGTCGTCCGGCCCTCCCCTCCCGTGGGTCGACCTACTTCCCCTCTCTCGCTGCCCCGAGATTCCACATCAGAGACAACTCACGGCCTGCCAGATTCGCCAGCCCACCACGTCACACACTCAGCCACTTTGCAACTGTCCAACTGGCAGTGAACGTCTCTGATAGACAGTTGTTCTGCTCACAGGCCACGCCATGGGAATCCGGGGCAGGAAATCCACGACCAAGAGTCCGCCCATTCTCAGCCACGAGTTTGTCATTCAGAACCATGCCGATATCGTCTCCTGCATCGCGATGGTCTTCGTCATCGGGCTTATGGTCCAGGTAACTTGATCACATATGGCCAGGGGCCTGAGCAAGGCAACCTGCCTGCCACGTAAACGTTAACAACCCTTCTGACATGAGCTTTTTTTTTAACGAAACGTCTTTTTTCAGGTGACATCCCCGATCGCGTACATGTTCGTGGCGATCCACCACAACGTGAGCATGCCTCAGATCGTGGACGGCGTCCCCGAAATCGTCCACTACACCTACGGGCTCAAAGATTTGTGCGCCGTCTTCTTCTACCTGCTCATCTCGATTGTCATGCATGCCATCATCCAGGAATACATTCTCGATGTACTTACCAAATTTCAACAAATTCACTCACTCTCTCTTTCTCTCAATATCAATTTAATTAATTCATTTATTCTTAACCCATGTTTCAGAAATTGAGTAAAAAGTTGCATTTATCGAAAGTGAAGAACAGTATGTTCAACGAATCCGGGCAACTTTTAGTCTTCTATATTCTATCAGTATTATGGGGAGGGGATGTTATCTTCAGGTGAGCTCGCAACAATACAAATACAATAATAAAAATATTTGTTTATAGTTATTATTGTGTCTTTTGGATGTTTGTTTATTATTTCTATTATAAAAAATAGCTCTGTTTTAAATATACACTTAAAATAGCTTATTTTACTTGATCCTACTTAAGCCTTTTCTACCACTAGTTGTATTAAGAATTAAAATAGCTACGTCAAATTAATTTGATAATTACTATATTACATTGGTCAACAGTGGTTTTGATGCCGGGTTACTTGGAGCTGATTTCATATGAATTTGATGCCCTCAATTCAAATATGGCATTAGTTTTTGACTAGCAGCTCAAGTTTCTAAGATATAACATTTTAGTGAAATATATGTTACACTATTTTAAGTTAATTAAATACGGAATTGTTAAAGGAACATAAAAATCATAGAGAATATTGCAGTAGTACTTATCTAATTACAAATAACAAAAAAAAGTCATCGAGGAATCCAACTAGTTACTCACTGAACACTTCGGAAGCTTCTTTTCCCTGACAATTTTGAATGTATTTTGGAACAGTCTCTTTTTAAACTCCAGCAGTAATCTGCCATCATATGGGTAGAACCCATCCATCTTGGTAGCGATCGTCGATAGTTTTAATATCTCTCACCTTGTTCCTCACTGGTGTCTCCTAAATTTTCAGGAAAACAGTCTAAGTGATTGTGTAAATAGTCCACCTTAATGGATATCTTCTAGTCTGGAGAAATCCATTCATGACCATAGAATCCAAAATGAAGATATACAAAACGACTGTGAGGCCTATTACAACTTATGGGGCTGAAACCGAAAGAACCAAGCAGTTGATGAGAACAACAGAAATGAAAACATTAAGATCTGCAATTGGTGTCACATTGTGGGATAGGATGAGAAACAAAGATGTGAGGGACCAGAGCAATATACAGGACATAAATAAATGGATCCGATGAGGGCCGAAAAGAATGGAGCAACCACAGGTGGATAGAGCCAGCGAAGAGCGGATATTGAGAATAGCCAGGGATGGAAAACCAGCAGCAGTGAGACCTAGAGGCAGGCAGCCCAAGAGGTGGGAATCCTCCCCCACAGAGACCTGACAGGCACTATGAAGAAAAACAGGCTATTAGCCTACAATAAAAGAAAAAGAAGGAGAAGAAGAATGCTCATGTTACACCCAAGAGATCTGAAACTGTTAAGCATTTCATTTACCAGTTCAACATAGTTTTTAGCTTTGCGTTTGTCCAGAATATTTCCGAAAACCTCAACAAATGAAGTTCAGGCTTTTCGCTCAGCTCATTCATGGAATTCACGAAGGCAGGATCACTGTCAACTCCATTAGTAGCAGAAATGTAATCAGAGAGACAAGACTCGTCCTCACAGAGCTAGTGAAACGTTAGGATCGGCACTTCCACTGATTGAGAGACAGTCTTGCAGAGACTAAATTAGGATAAGTTCATTTGCTACGGTTCTTTCGATTGATTCCAATAATACTTACTAGGCAGAAATAACAGTTATCGAAGTAGTTAATAAGTAGGGCAAATATACAGAACCAATCCATGTATAATAATTTTACAACACCGATACTTGAATGTCTGATTTCATAATTATTTAGATTCAGCGCCCCAAATTTAGCTAAAATCAGTTTTAAAATCCTAGGCACCAATGTTTTTTTTTTTTTTGTAGACCACTGTTATTAATATATCTAATTATTAAGAAATAATAATAACAATAATAGAAATAAATACATTTTATTGATTGTTTTATGTATAAATAAATACAAATCATTTATAAAAACAAAAATACATTCTGTAAACAAGGGGAAATCAATGAGGTTGTCCTCTGCTTGATGCAAATAAACAAATTATATATATATAAATCCCTAAAGTACAAGTTAATGAACTGAAATTTTGAGAAAAACGCAAAATATTGTTTTTTGGTACTTTATGTATAATAATTGAAGAAACTTAATGCACAAATCAAAAATATCTTATTCAGCATTATATCAATTTAATCCCTTTAATCCCTTAGATCTTATTACATTCAAATATGGTATTTGACAAACATATAGGTATTGTACCCTTTCTACAATCAGCATATATATATATATAATTTATTTTTTAGATAAGTACTAAAGTCTCGAAGGTTTGACTTTTATATAAAAATTAAATAAGAGTGCTATATTTATTTATTTATAGTACAATAATGTATTTTTTGTATTGTTGATTATCATATTTTGTTTTTTTTATGTATACCTACATATTGTTGAAGGAGACAATAAAAGAGTGTGTCTTCTGCTGGAATTATAAATTTTTAATTTATTTATAACTTTCTTCCTCAGAATCAATCGTAATAGACTGATGAAGAGGGCAAAGCTCTCGAAACTATAGTCTCGTTATAAATAAATTAATTCAACCAAATAATTGGGGATATGGGATGCCAGACATTTAGAGAGGTTAAACAGCTGGCGGGGGACAGAGTCGAGTGGAGACGGATTGTTGCATCAAACCAGTCTTAGGACTGTATACTCAATGATGATGATAAATAAATTAAAAATTGATAATTCCAGCAGAAGACACACTCTTTTATTGTCTGATTGTCTCCTTCAATATATACAAATTCTACTACTCTCGGCAAAAAGAAACTTTCAATTTATACATATTGTTGATTTTATTAATTTATTTTTATTTTTATTTTATATTTATATAATTTATTTGTTAGATACTATAGTTTTGAAGGTTTATGACTTTTATATGAAAATTAAATAAGAGAGTTTTATATTTTATTTATTTATAGTACAAAAATCTATTTTTTGTATTGTTGTATATTATCATATTTTTTTTTATGTTTATATATTGTTGATTGTATTAATTTCTTTTTAATTATGGGTTAAAATATCCCATTGGATCTAGATAAATAAATTGATTTGTTAAGTGACCAGCTTACTATTATTATATATTACAATAAAACGAAATTCTCTTTATTCAATCTCATATTTGAACCCAGTGGTGTCATGATGCCTGAACTGTTTTGGCCAGCACTTTGTTTTGGGAAAATATATGTTCAAAATTTTCCGGGGAGGACCCCGGAATTTCAGCGTTCCCGCAGTGCTAAATTTGCGATGACACCATAGTTTGAACCCATTAAAAATAATAGATTATAATTTAAAATTATGTTTAAAATATTAAAACAGACGGGAATAAAATTCAGGGAGAGAAGACTAATCTACAATCTATATCAAAACCAGACGGCAATTATAAATATTGGAGATGAGCAAAGAGAAGCCAAAATAAAAAAAGGTGTAAGACAAGGATGTGTGCTGTCACCCACCCATGATTTTCAACTTATACATAGAAGAAGCGATTAAAGAATTCAAAGACAAAATTGATACAGGTATAGAAATCCAAGGTCAAAAGATCGCTATGTTAAGATTTGCCGATGACATTGCCCCTCTAGGAAGCAATAAAAAAGAATTAGAGGACGCCCTGAATGGAATTAACCAAATCCTAATAGAAGAAATCAAAATGAAAATAAACAAGAATAAAACCAAGGTCCTACCTAGAAGAAGTTAAGGAATTCCGCTACCTAGGAAGTAAAATAACATGGGATGGGAGGAGCGAAAACGAAATTAAATCAAGAATTGCCCAAGCAAAAATGGGGTTTAATTCAAAACAAAAACTACTATGCTCCTCCTCAATCAGCTTAGCAAACAGGAAGTTGCTATTGAAGACATATGTATGGAGCATAGCCATGTACGGGTGTGAAACCTGGACAATTAGAAAAGCGGAGAGAAAGAGATTGGAGGCTTTCGAAATGTGGTGCTACAGAAGAATGATGAATATCAAATGGATGGATAAAATTACAAATGAAGAAGTTCTTGGAAGAATCGGAGAAAGAAGAACCTTGTGGAAGAGTCTGAAGAAGAGAAGAGGTCAGATGATGGGGCACACACTGAGACATGGGGGACTGCTTAGGGATATCTTGGAGGGGGAGGTGGGAAAGAAAAGGGGAAGACCCAGATTAGAATATTTCAACCAAATAATTGGGGATATGGGATGCCAGACATTTAGAGAGGTCAAACAGCTGGCGGGGGACAGAGTCGAGTGGAGACGGATTGTTGCATCAAACCAGTCTTAGGACTGTATATACTCAATGATGATGATGAATTTAAAATACTGATGAAGATCAAACCTTCGAAACTATAGTCTAAGAAATAAAATTTATATATGTTTATTTACATCAAGCAGAGAACAACCTCATTAATTTCCCTTACTAATGGATGTGTTTAAAGATTATTATAGTAACTTATTCGAAACCTTTTATTAAATAATAAATATTTGAATTTATTTAATTTTGTTTCAGGGAGAATTATTTGTTATCGATTTCGTCATTATGGGAGGGCTACCCGCATACGGAGTTGACCTTTATGTGTAAATTCTTCTACATTGTTCAATTTGCTTATTGGATTCATGTTTTCCCGGAAATTTATCTACAGAAAACGAAAAAAGAAGATATGCTACCGAGAATCAAACTGGCTACCGTCTCCCTGCTCTATATCAGCGCTGCATATCTATTGAAGTAAGTAAAATAACTGTGTCTCAGCCTATATGGTCTCAACGGGCACAGATCGATATTTACAGATCCATTTTTGCTAAAAAAATATCTATCCCAACTTTGGAAATATACCGGGTGAGTTTTTTTATCTTGAGACAGTGTTATAACTCAAAAACAGTGCATTATATGAAAAAAATTTCAAATAAAAGTTTATTTATATCAGGGGGGAAACTAAACTACGCTATTGTTTGTCGACCTAGAACAAGCTTTCAAGGGTATTTCGAGGCCAAGTTCTGTTTTTTAAATGGAAACCTATATGTTTCTGTACATATTCTTAATCTAAAAAAAAACTGAACAACTTTTATTAAAACTATTTTTTTATTCGACATCAAATAAACAAAATATTAAATTAACTAGATCTCCAAAAAAATCCTAGTAATTATTTTTAGCAATTATTTAACTTAATTATCAAAAAATAATGATCAAATCTTTAATTATTAAATAAATAATTTAATAATTTTGCGACACTGTTCTGAGACATTCCAGAGTGTATTGCAAATCTTCTGGATGAATTCCAGTTCCAATTTCGGTATTTTGGCTTTTTAAGTTTCTTCGTAGCCTTTAGATTTCCTGTTTTTTTTTTTTTAAATAGATTTACGACACAAGAAAATGAAGCTTCTGAGAGCAAAATTATTAAAGTATTTATTATTATTAAATATATTTTTTTATTTATTTATTCACGTAATTAGTTAAAATAAACCTACTAGATAATATCTGAAGATAATCCCGGAAAAGAAAAAAGAGAAAAAGAAATTGTAAACAATGAGAGGTGACTTTTTCCCCGAATGCTCTAAATTAATTATTTAATCATTATTATTTGATTATTAAGTTGAATATTGTTAAAAATAATTATTAGGTTTTTTTTTGAGATCTAATAATTGATGTAATATTTTTTATTATTTGATGTAGTATAAAATAAGCCGACGTGTTCTGATGTGGCCATCCACTTGACTTTACCATACAACCTGGCCCCTCACTTATATTTAATATTTAATAAAATTATTTATAATCATGTAGGGGAGGGGGTTAGTTTTTGCTTTTTAGACTTCTGGGACCCCACTGATTATGTATACAAAATTTGGTTGTTTGCTCAAACGACCTAGATTTTTAATTTTTACCCCCCCCCCCATTTTGGGCAGTTAGTTTTTCCATTTTTAGTCTTCTGGGGTCCCACTGATTATGTGTACAAAATTTGGTTGAGTTTGGATAAATGGCCTAGATATTAATTTTTTGACCCAGCACCCCCCCCCCCCATTTTGGGTGGTTAGTTTTTGAATTTTTAGACTTCTGGGCTCCCACTGATTATGTATACAAAATTTGGTTGAGTTTGGTCAAATGGCCTAGATTTTTAATTTTTAACCCCCTTCCACCCCCCTTAATTCGGTGTCGATATGCACCAAAATCTAATCAGCTCTTAATATCAATAGACCAAAACTACTTGTGAAATTTGGTTTCGATATTCACACTAGTTTTTGAGCTAGCTCGTCCACAAAAATTTGGTAACGCACAGACTAACTAAGACATTTTGACAAAAAAATTATTATTTCCAAAAATATAATTTTTTCGAAATTCACTTATTAGGGCTTTTTTGTAGAGCGAAATGCCATGGTTTCGCTCAATTTTTTTAATCGGAATAGTTTCAGCCGTTTTTGAGATATTTCGAAAAAAAGAAGGAAAAAAACCCACTTTTTTCATGCACGATTACAATACTTGACCATACCCTGTGTGGTAAAGTAAAAATAGTTCTAATGAAAGTTGTTCAGTTTTTTTCTAGATTAAGAATATGTACAGAAACATATAGGTTTCCATTTAAAAAACAGAACTTGACCTCGAAATACCTTTGAAAGCTTGTTCTAGGTCGACAAACAATAGCGTAGTTTAGTTTCCCCCTTGATATAAATAAACTTTTATTTGAAACTTTTTTCCATATAATGCACTGTTTTTGAGTTATAAGACTGTCTCAAGATAAAAAACTCACCCGGTATATCGTTTAACAATAACAAATTATACTTCTATCGAGCGTCTCAACACTTAGGCATTCTTTTTTTTTATTATTTATTATTATTATTATTATTTGGGGGTTTAAAGGCATATCGACTGTTTTTATTATTTAAAAGTGAGAAAATAGAATAGATAAAATTCTATTTTATTCATTTGTTATCATATTTTGAGAATCATTTATTTATATTTTTGTTCGAAACACAAACTAAACTGATAACATTAATCAAACAATGTACATTATACTATTTACTTTCAAGTTTCAAAGGAGCTAGTGTAAACAAATATATTTATTTATATATTTGTATTGATTTATTTATTTATTTTCAGCTTCTCTCGTGTGGGCACGTGTCTCCTTGTCCTTCATTATCTGTCCGAGGCTATCTTCCACACAGCTCGGCTATTTGACTTTTTCGATAAAAGCGAAAATGAAAATAAAAGTTGGTATTTATTTACGAATAGTTTATATAATATTGTTTCTGTCGGAACGAGCGTTTTTATTACTTACTATAAATGGGCCAGACGTTTCGTCAATTTATTTTGACTTCCTCAGTGGCTCATTCTATCACTCTTTGTCAAAAACAATTTCACTCTAAGACAAAAACACCATTAATCTTTCTTTAACATATTATTCTTGACTCAAATTAATCAACAATTAATTGTTAAATAAAAGTCGCTTCCAATTGTTGATTAATTTGAGCCAAGAATAATATGTTAAAGAAAGATTAATGGTGGTTTTGTCATATATAGTGAAATTGTTTTTGACAAAGAGTGATAAAATGAGCCACTGAGGAAGTCAAAATAAATTGACGAAATGTCTGACCCATTTAATAAAAAATCCAATTCCCTACTATTCCATTTACATTATTTTTAATTTTTAATTCAAGTAAAAAGGTCGATTTTTATTTTTTGCAGTGAGAATTAAATAATTATTAGATAAAAATACTTGGTAGGTTTCACATTAAGATATAAAAAAAATAAAACGAATTTATTTTTGGAGAATCTTTAATCTCGATATATATAGAATTAAATAAAATTTAATTTATTTTTTTGTCAACGTTTTGAACTTAATTGCAATTAAAAATCATATTAATATATTTTGAAAGTTATAATAGGACAATAAGGACAAGTTTTTATATGAGTGACTTTTTTATTTATCATCAAACGTTTATAAAGTTTAGGGAAAGCGGTGTTGGTTTATAGTGAAACATATTAAACAAAGGAATTATTATTTAACGGGTTATAGTGGTGTTTCACAAAGAGGAAATAAAATTAAAAAAATTAAAAATCTTTTAAATTATTTTGGAGATTTTTTATTTATCTCAAATAATAATTCCTTTATCAAACGTTTACGTCGACTATACCATACCGACTTCTTCAGGGCTTCTACAATTATAAGAACATTATTAATAATATCAAGTTACAAGCATATATAGTTACAGCACATTATAATCTCAGAACAAACATGTATCAAAATTTTTTCCCCACCAAATTGTAGAAGCCCTGAAGAAGTCGGCAAAGTCGACGAAACGTTGGCTGATACATAAAAAAAGTCACACATAAAAACTTGTCCTTATTTTCCTATTATAAACTTTCAAATTAATACAAATTATGGACGGAAATGATAATAATAATATTAATATATATGCAAATGACGATCTTATAAATTATTTTATTCGGAATTTGTGGTTTTCATTATCCTTGGAGCTGCCATATTTGAATCAATTCAGCATTGAGTTCAACCCCTCTGCCTTCAATAGAAAATACCCTTAATTAATTAATTATTTTTCTTTTAATTAATTAACAATTTATTGAACGATTTATCTAATTAATTAAATTTTTGGAATTTAATATACAATAATATTTGTAATGAATTATTAGTGGGTTTTAAAATTAAAAAAACAAACATAAAATTAATAAAAGAATTTTTCATCTAAATTAATTAATTTAATATATAATACGATATAGCCTACCGCTCGCAACAATGCACATCCCCTCTCTAAGAGGCTCTTTACATGTACAGTAGAACCTCGCTATTTGTACACAATTCGTTCTAGCAGGCAGTTCGAATGGCGATTTGTACTAATGGCGAATCATTTTTTCGCATAAGATATAATATAAATTGCATTAATCGGTTCCAAACTCTTTATTTAAACTAATGAGTTGAACAGTAGAAGTAAAAAATGTACAATTGTATAATTCTTTAATACGATTTTCATTATTTAAACTCTACTTACATATTACAATTCCTCATTACATTTCTATGTTAAAAACGTTAGATGATTTTTCCCTTGATTCTTTTTTCTGTCTTTTTGGTCCTTTACATATTAAAAAGATATCCAATGTTGAGTGTTTTTGTCTTTTTTTTAGAATCCTCCTAAAATGCTCAATCACATTGTGGTTAAATATGTTAACCCTCCTATTCGCCACAGCTGTGTTTGGATGCCATTTTTGGACAATGTGTTCTATATTTTCCCAATGGTGACACAATTCTTTAATTTCCTTACTTGAAATGTTTTCCTCTTCCTCTGAAGACACATCTTCAATCACTTCCTGCTGTTCTCTCTGTAGTTCTTGAAGTTCTTCAGTTGTCAACTCATTTCGGTGATCTTCAATCAACTCCTCCACAACATCATTGTCTACATCCAAACCCATGGATTTTCCCGTGGCAGTGTCTTCTAAGTCTTTCAGTGCCACACAGTCTGGCCACAGATTTCTCCAGGAGGATTTCAGTGTCCTCAAAGAAACTTCATCCCAGGCTTTGTCTATTATTCTCAAGCAATGGAGGATATTAAAATGGTTCTTCCAAAAGTCTCTGAGGGTGAGTTCTGTGTCAGAGGTCACTTCGAAACATCTTTGAAACAGTGCTTTTGTATAAAGTTTTTGAAGTTTGAAGTGACCTGCTGATCCATGGCTGGATAAGTGGAGTGGTGTTAGGGGGCAAAAATCTCACTTGAATGAAACTGTATTCACCAGTCAGATCTTCCTCCAAACCTGGAGGGTGAGCAGGAGCGTTGTCCAGTACCGGTGCAAAGTTGCGCTCAGTGGCGCATTCGTGCACGCAGTCCGAATCGCGAAAAAGCGTACGAATGGCGATTTAAATTTTACTTGAAAAAGTTGTACTAATAGAGAGGCGGACGAATAGCGGGCTTCCACTGTATTAGATACAATAACTTATAAAAAAATGAAGTTATAAGAAGTTGTTTATAATATTTTTTTATAATCAAAACGTAGCCTAAAGTAAATAACTTGTTTTATTAAAAAAAAAAAAAAAAAAGTGTATCTCGTTGCCAGGTATCTCATACTTGAAAACGATGACAGATATAGTCAGATGGGCAGGCGAATCTAGGTTTTTCGGGGCCTAGGGCTTCAAGTCCAATGGCGGTTCTATTTTTTTGTTAGATTAAGAATTTTTTAAATTCATTTTTGATAACATTCAAAATCAGAGTTGAATGTTATATAACAAACAACATTTTTAATAAATTAAATAAATATAATATATACCATAACGCGATAGCTGGGCGCTGCGTGTGCCAATTTTTAATTAAAATTTAATTTTTTTACTATACGGAAAAAGCTGACCCAGCTAGACCCACCCCCCTGGATATAGTAATCGAAACGTCGTGTTTTATATGTGTTTATTATTATTTATTTACAAACCCTTACTCTTTTTGGGTTTTGGATTAACTTTACATATTCTGTGCAATTCAATTTAATCTATATAATATTCTTTTACGTTATCTTCTTCTCCATCGTCTCTTTTATTTGTGGGTCCCTTATCTATCTTGTCAACAATTGTAAATGTATCCATTATGCTTATATTATTATTATGTGTTTACCATAGTTTGTTGATAAATATATATTTATATATTTAATTGTTAAGAAATGGGGCCAGAAAAGCTTTAATCAATTAAAAAAAAAAAGAAACACACTTTTCCACTAATAGCTTCATCTATTTAAATAGATAGCTAAGTTTCACAAACTATATCGTTTGTTTGTTTTTACATATATATTTTTTGTCTTTTTTTTGCCCCTCCCCCCCAGCTGGTTACACGATTGCCAATCTGCTCTTCGTGCTTGTACGTTTGGGCTCCATCATCTTATCGGTGCTCACATTCTGGTATGGCCTGGCTCTCCATGATCAGCCCGCAATTGACATCGCAGCAGGAAACTTCAATACACAAATTGTCAGGTAAAATAGAAAAAAAAATCAACCAATTGGGTGGTGGGTTATTATAAATTATTATCTATATAATCTAGAAGAACGGCGAGCATCCTTTTGTTTGTTTTTAATTATTGTTTATTTTATCAGCCACTTGTTTTGTTTTCATTCAACCACTTGTTTAGGTATATAATTTGTTTAATTTACAAACCTATTAAAATATGTTACATCACTCGTATCCATATTAAATTTCATAGAAAGAATCGCAGCGAACTGGATAAATTAAAATTCAGAGCTTTTTTTTAAATAAGCCAGACGTTTCGTCAATTTATTTTGACTTCCTCAGTGGCTCGTTTCATCACTCCTTGTCAAAAACAGTTTTTACCGAGGGGAGGACCGCGATTGGAATTAGGTGTACACCCTCTTTGGAATTATTTTGGAATTCATTAGATTATACCCATTCATCTATTGTCTTCTACTTGGAAATGAAAGTGGACGTGGAAGTAGGTGCATACGATATTAGGTCGCGGTTCACCCTTCGGTTTTTACTAAAAGACAAAACATCATATATTAATTAAACTCTCTTTCAGCACATATATGCAAAGGGCGATCCAGGAATTTTTTATGGGGGGGGGGGGGGGAGAGAATGTATAATAAGGTGCCCGGTGTATATAAGATCTACTTTTTATCTCGAAAGTGTGTCGCGATCGAATTGTCCAAGCGGAACCCCCTTCCGCTTGGACGGTCGCGCCGGGGGGGGTCAGAGACGCCCCCCCCCACACACACATAGAACTTTATTTTCAATTTTTTTTTTCAAATTTTTTTTACAAATTTCATATCTCATATTTTAAGTTCATTAAAATAAAAAAAAATAAAAAAAAATTGTTATAAATTCCCTGTCGATTTGGCCGCCGTTTTTTGGCCTCTGCGTGTTGACACACGTGTTGCGCCGCCAGGCACGGGCCTCTATATGGGGGGGGGGCGCCCCCCCCCTGGATCCGCCTTTCATATATGGCTTACAAATTATCTTGGAAACGACTTTTGCTATGAACAACTAAAAATTGTCGCCATTTCACACAAAAAAAAATATATATATAAAGCAAAAAACCATATCATCCATCCATTATCAATATTACGCGTCATCGTCCCTCTGAGGAAGTCAAAATAAAATGACGAAACGTCTCGCTTATATAAAAAAAGCTCTCTTCTTCTCGTGGCATGCCCGCTCCGGACGTTGGCTCTCATTATAGCGATCGACGCCTTATTTACTGCCCTTCTGAACAATTCCAGCGAGGAAAGACCAAACCAATCTCGCAGGTTTCGCAGCCACGGGATCCTCGTTTACCGTAAATCTTCCCCTGCATTGCCAGATGTAGAATTATATATTTTTCTGGATGCCTCATTACATAACCAAAGTATTCTAGTTTTCTTTTTTTTTATGTTAAGCAGTTCCCTATTCTTGCCAACGCGACCAAAAAATATCTTGGATGGACACGTGACGTACGATGAAGTTTTACGTCGCGTAAAACTTCATCGTAGGTCACGTGGTCCATCCAAGATATTTTCAATAACCGTCGGTAGATCCACATCAAATGCTTCAATTTTGTTCTCTAATACCTTGGTCAATGTCCAGGCTTCCATTCCATACATTAAAACAGGGAACACATAGTACTCTACAGTTCTAATTTTTGTAAAAAAAGCTCCGAGTTTTAATTGATCCAGTTTCCTACGATTCCTTATATGAATTTTAATATGGATGCGGATGATATCCCAGGTAACACACAATATCCTCAGAATATTCTAAGAAGATTTAAATGTCCTTAGAATATCCTTAGAATATTCTTAGGATATTGTGGTTACCTGGGATAAAATTAGATAAAAGTTTCCCGAAGATGAGATCTTGACAGATCGAACCAAAAACGCACTAATCCGTGATTTTCATCGAAATCCTATGAGAATTCCTCATTTAATCATCATCATCATCATCATTGAGTATACAGTCCTAAGACTGGTTTGATGCAACAATCCGTCTCCACTCGACTCTGTCCCGCCAGCTGTTTGACCTCTCTAAATGTCTGGCATCCCATATCCCCAATTATTTGGTTGAAATATTCTAATCTGGTTCTTCCCCTTCCCCTTTTCTTTCCCACCCCCCCTCCAAGATATCACCCCCTAAGCAGTCCCCCATGTCTCAGTATGCGCCCCATCATCTGACCTCTTCTCTTCTTCAGACTCTTCCACAAGGTTCTTCTTTCTCCGATTCTTCCAAGAACTTCTTCATTTGTAATTTTATCCATCCATTTGATATTCATCATTCTTCTGTAGCACCACATTTCGAAAGCCTCTAATCTCTTTCTCTCCGCTTCTCTAATTGTCCAGGTTTCCCACCCGTACATAGCTATGCTCCATACATATGTCTTCAATAGCAACTTCCTGTTTTCTAGGCTGATTGAGGAGGAGCATAGTAGTTTTTGTTTTGAATTAAACCCCATTTTTGCTTGGGCAATTCTCGATTTAATTTCGTTTTCGCTCCTCCCATCCCATGTTATTTTACTTCCTTGGTAGCGGAATTCCTTAACTCCTTCTTCTCATTTAATATATATAATAATTTTTCTTTTATTTGATTTCTAGATTGGCCTCCTTGGGTGCCGTGTGCCTCCTTCAAGCCTGGCTTATGTGGAATTTTATCACACTGCAATTGAAAACAATGCGGGAACAAGCGACCAGCCAAACAGCCGCGATCAAAAAGTCCAAAGTAGAGAAAAAGGCGGTGCCTAAGAAAAAGAAAGAAGGTTAATATCTATATAATAAATTTATATTTTAACAAATGTATAGTTTTTAAAAACAGAAGAAATAAGCAATTTCAATTATCTTACACTGAGGAGTCTTCGGTTATTCTGGACAATAAACTAAAGCGAATCCATAACTACCAATAACCACAATGGCTGGTTTTTTAAAATATCTTTTCAGAATAGCAAGCACAGTTGATGATTTATAAGGATAAATCAATGAGGTTGCCCTGTGCTTGATGCAAATAAACATATACATATAATATTTCATTATTCGTGTCCATGATTAATAATTAAAGGGATCGTAGGGAGTTGGACAAGACTTTAAATTAAATTAAATACAAGTTTTGATTAAATATGCCATACGTTTCGCTGCTGTTTTGCAACTTCTTCAGTGGCTCATTTATTAAACTTATTTGTCAGGATTTTTTACTACGAGAAAAAACATTTCAAACAGTATTCTTTTTTCTATCACAATTCATTCAATTCATCAACTAACATAAAATATAAACCTTTTAAACAAATTAATTGTTTTTTGTCAAAAAACTAAAAGAATCAAATTGAACAAAGAAATTTTTTTTTTTTTATTATTATTATTATGTACCAAGATGTCATTAAGAAGATTATTATGTACATATTATTATTATTGTCCAACTCCCTACGATTCCTTTAATTAATATACATATAATTATTCTATAAAATTCTTCCAGAACTTAAGTGACTTAATTTTTAAATTATTTTTAAATTGAAAGGTTTTTATAGTCACAAACTAATAAAAGACACCACTGGTTGACCATCTTCAGTAGTACTATTGTATGCTTATGTATGCAAAGTGACAATCTCTCGATCTTGAACGAAATTGTATACAAGGGCGGATCCAGGGGGGGGGCGTCTCTGCCCCCCCCCCCGCTTGGACAATTCACTTTCGAGATAAAAAGTAGATCTTATATACATCGGGCACCTTATATACATTCTCCCCCCCCCCCATAAAAAATTCCTGGATCCGCCCTTGATTGTATATTATGTATGAATTCAAACTTGTGTAATTGTTGTATTATGTAATTGAATTAAAAAAAAAAATTGACGAAATGTTTCATTTTTCAAATTTTAGTACTACTGAAAATGGTCAATTAGTAGTGACCGAAACTGTTTAGTGAATTAATAAAATAAATAATAATAATATAGTTATATAAAATTATTGTCTTTTATTAGTTTGTGACTATAAAATCCTTTCAATTTAAAAATAATAATTATTCTAATTTCAAAGGTTTGACCTTAATCATCAGTCTTATAATTAGAAATAATCTATTTGTTATTTTCCATCGGTTCAAATACAATTACAATACTATTAAACAAAACTAATTTACCTATATCAGGTATTTGAACCCATGAGAAAAAGCATATAGAATATTTCTAACTAAAAAGACTGATGATGAAGATCAAACCTTCGAAACTATACTGCTAAAAATAAACTATATATTATATAAAAACATATTTAAAAAAATATAAATCTTTTAAAAAACAATCTTAAAAACGTTTATTTTAAATCCAAACGTTTCGGGAGAATTTATCCCTTTATCAATGGTGTTTTAATTTATTTATTTATTCTTCCGAAACGTTTGGATTTAGAATAAACGTTTTTAAGATTGTTTTTTTTTAAGATTTGTATTTTTTTTAATTATAAAACAATCAATAATTAATTTTATCTTATACTTACATATTTATATTTGTTATATATTTGTATAATGTTTATTTGCATCAAGCAGAGGATAAACTCATTGATTTCTCCTTATGAATATTAAATATATTATATATATGAAGCTATATAATTTCATTTCTGTTTATATAAAAAACAACAAACGAAAAAAATGTAACAAATAACAATTAATAATAATAATAATAATTTCCTATTCCGGTAGCCACATATACAGGGTGCATAGAAAAGTCCCTTTAACCTGAAAATACTTGCGAACGGAGAGTGCTACAGCCACGCAAGTGAGGTAACGGTATAGTAAAGCGACTATGTCCGACCTAATGCAAACGACACCAGCGCCCCTAGTGGCGAAATGTGGAAGTTAGCCATTGCAAATCGAAAACGAAAAGAGATAGAGCAAAATTTTCAATTAGAAAGTTTTAGAGCATCAATTAATTAGTACGAAACGATATTTGGTTTACACGGAAAGGATAAATTACTGCCTGTATCTAAAAATGTCCGTAATCCGTTTGTATCAAGCGAGCGCCAACACCTTTTAAACTAAAATTTTAAATGCATTGGAAATTAGAGTTTTCAGACATTACAGTACAGTACAAAGTCACAAACTGCATTTGCACACTGCTACATTTCCTAAATGTAAATATGTAGAGTAGAACAGTCGCGCATAGATTACGGACATTTTTGGATACAGGCAGTAATTTATCCTTCCCGTTTAAACCAAATATCGTTTCGTACTAATTAATTGATGCTCTAAAACTTTCCAATTGGAAATTTTGCTCTATCTCTTTTCGTTTTCGATTTGCAATGGCTAACTTCCACATTTCGCCACTAGGGGCGCTGGTGTCGTTTGCATTAGGTCGGGCATAGTCGCTTTACTATACCGTTGCCTCACTTGCGTGGCTGTGGCACTCTCCGTTCGCAAGTGTTTTCAGGTTAAAGGGACTTTCCTATGCACCCTGTATTTATGAAGCATACAATTTCATTTCTGTTTATATAAAAAACAACAAACGAAAAAAATATAACAAATAACAATTAATAATAATAATAATAATTTCCTATTCCGGTAGCCACATATATATTTCGATATAACCTTTCTTTCAAAACTTGTCAATGGTAAAATTGATTGTCCTCTATTGCTTGGCATGATTAACTTTAGACTCCCTACGCATAGAACCAGGTCTAATAACCTATTTGAAATTCCCTTCCATAACACAAATTATGGTTATGCCAACGCGATTGACAGAATTCAGAGATCTGCTGATCGGATCTCGCATCGCTTTGACATCTTCCATTACCCTATAGAATCCCTAATATCAATCTGTTTGATGATGCCTTGCCTGCTGTCTGCCAGTGTTATATCTCTGTGACATTTTAATCTTAATTTGTATTTTGTTATTGTTTCTGTTTTTGTTATTGTGATTGTCTTATTTTTTGTGTTTTTCTTTCTTTGGATCTTATATATGTTTGTATTATTTTTTTGTGATTATTTTTAAGTTTTTGTATATTATTGATTTGTATCACTTCACTTTTATTTATTTTTGTACTTTTGTAAAAAAATTTCAATTGTATTATTGTGTATAAGGACACTTTTGTCCGTTTATTGATTTAAAATAAAATAAAAAATAAAATAATATATACATTCGGTGTTATAAAGTGGTCGGCGACATCTCTTCAAGATTTCGACAGAAAAATAAGAACGACTCTTCCAAGACACCGGCTCCACCATCCACGCAGTTCAGTACATAGATTATATTTGCCTCGAAAGAGTGCAGGTAGAGGACTTCTTAATCTGGAGGCGTTATGTCGGCGTCAAGAGGAGGGGCTTCGACGCTACTTTTTATCCAGTGACTCTAAACTATGCAAAACCTTCTGCTGTAAGAATGTGAGTCCGCTGGATTTAGCCCAAGAAAATAAAGAGTTTCAATATTTAAAACAGCAAGATCGCATTAATGACTGGAAAGGGAAAGAACTCCATGGTAGATATTTTGCGGCTCTGGCGGCAGATGATGTTGATGTAGAAGGTTCTACGGAATGGCTCAGAACAAGGAGGTCTTTATGGAGAGACAGAGGGTTTTCTTTTCGCAATCCAGGACCAGGTGATAAAGACACGAGCTTACCAAAGACACATCATGGGTCAGCTGAACGACATGTAAAACTACCAATGAATCAATACAACATATTTGCTGTGGTTGCCCATCACTAGCTCCAACTGAATATCTACAAAGACATAATAATGTAGCCAAGGTCATACATCAAGCACTGGCAAAGCGATATCGTCTAATAGAAGAAGAACAATCTTATTACAAATGTAGGCCTGAGTAATCAGCAATGATCGAACGCGAATTTTGTGGGACTGTGCCATCACAACTGATAGAGCAGTTGAAGCAAATAGACCCGATATTGTCCTGTTTGATAAAAATAAAAAAAAGGCAATAATTATTGATGTTGCGGTTCCATCGGATGACAAGCTTCTGTCAACAATAGCTGAAAAGAAAAAGAAGTACCAAGCGCTGTCTGTCGAACTGAAGGATATGTATAAGCTTCAGGGGGTGGAGATAGTCCCAGTGGTGGTGTCCGCGAATGGTCTGGTCACGAAGGATTGGAAGGTTGCAAAATCAAAAATTCAATTGGACGAAGGACACATGAGAACTTGTCAGAAGGCCGCATTGTTGGGAACTGCAAATATTGTTAAGAAATTTTTAAGTCTCCAATAAACCACCCAGTGTCATGCATTTTTTTTTTATAATGATATTGATACAAGAAGAAGTTGCACCAAGAAGGTACAACCTCTGTAGTCCGTGGTGGACCCTTGTATTGTGAAGATAAGAGGAGATTTAGGGATTGGGTAGCAGTCGAAGGTATCTGTGGATGCTGGTCTTGAAAGATTGAAGGTTATAAGTAGCTGGAAAGACGGTCGGGGAAGAGAGTTCCAGTCTCTAGATGTCATAGGGATAAATGAATTGGCGAATGTGTTTGTTCGATTAGTATCTAGTTTAAGCGCGTAGGGGTGTTGAATTTTAGAAAATCGTGTATTTCGCGCAAATGAAGCCTTTGGTGGGATTATCGATTTTATTTCGTCGGAACAAAAGCCATGGTAATATCTATAAAAAAGGGAAAGGGCGGAGACAGATCTACGATGGGCTAGGGAGTCGAGAGTGTCAGTTAATGTAGGATCGCCTATCAGTCTGATAGCTCGCCTCTGAATTGCATCTAAGGCATTAAGAGAATACTTGGAGGCCCCCTCTCCACAAATGCGAGCAATATTCAAGACAGGGGCGAATTTGAGCCTTGTATAATATAAGGAGTTGAGTGGGGGTGAAAAATCGTTTGGTTCGGAAAAGAAAGCCAAGCTTACATGCTGCAGCCTTTGCTACTGAGATAATATGGTCATTCCAAGAGAGGTCAGAACCTAAGGTGACACCTAACATTGATATTTTATTACGGAATTCCAATGAGCTCGAATCAAAGGAAATGTCCGGAAGGTTCCTATCTGCGCGCCTAGAAATTAGGCAGCATTGTGTTTTGCTAGCATTAAAGTTTACCAAGTTGTGAGATCCCAATTTTTTAAGCATGCTTAAATCTGAATTTATTGAGGAGGCTATGTTTGCGCGATTATCTAGTAAGGATTGAGCGTTGTGGCAGATTTAATAGGTCATTAATATAGATAATAAAGAGCGTGGGAGAGATGACTGAACCCTGAGGAACTCCAGCATTAGTATTAAAGGACGAGAATGATATTCCGTCAACCTCGACTTTAATAGAGCGGTTTGAGAGAAAGCTCTCAAGCAACTTGCAGAGGCTCGGGGGGAGGCCAAATGCAGGTAATTTGGCAAGAAGATTTTTGTGCCAGACTTGATCGAAGGCCTTTGACATGTCTAAGCCTATTACGAAAGTTTCTTTACCAGTCTCTAGTGCTTTATTCCAAGTATGAGTTATATATGCTAAAATATCGCTGGTGGACCAAAATTGTCTAAAGCCGTATTGACTATCATGGATTAGTTTATTAGATTCTAAATGGTTAAGAACTTGCTCATTAATGATTTTTTCCATGATTTTAGAAAGAACCGAAGTTATGGCGATCGGACGATAATTGGCTACATTTGAAGAATCTCCTTTTTTTTTAATTGGTTGAATTCTTGCTGTTTTCCAGCTCCCCGGAAATGAGCCAGTGGTATATGAAAGTTTGAAAATTTTTGAGAGAATAGGAGCAAGTTCAGGCGCGCAATTTTTGATTATACTGGTGGGAATGTTGTCTGGGCCAGCGGCTGAATTAACATTTAGGTTTTTTATTACTTTTAATATTTTTGGTATTCTGAATTTAATATCCGACATAATATTGGTGCTAGGGGTATAGGGCGGGGGGTCAAGTCCCTTGTCGTCTAGGGTGGCATTGGTCGCGAAGAATGAAGCGAATGCTTCAGCTTTAGAGAGGGCGTCAGTGGCTATTGAGCCGCTGGCAAGATTAAGGGGGGGGAAACGAAGATTTGGAGGAGTTGCTAGTTAATTTCCTCGTGAGATGCCAGAATCGATTTTTATTAGCTGGGCATGCTGATAATCGGTCAGCCCATTTCGCATGATTCGCATCCCTAAATTCCTTTGTAAATATTGTACATATAAATATCAACCTTTGTACATAAATTTTTGCCTTGGGTAAATACCCCGGCAACTGTGTAAAAATTAAAAGAAAAATAAACAAAATAATAATAATTTTATAATATAGGTAGTTCAAGGGACCGTGCCTTATCTCTCACGGCCACCCATCTATAATAATGAATGATTTATTATATTCAAGTAATTTATTGATTGTTTTTTCGAATTAAATAAATACAATTCTTTTATGAATAACAATCTCAAATTCAAATGTTTCGGTAGAATTCTCCCTTTATCAAAATAGATATTCGTAAAAATAGTTGTTTTATATTTTCTTTTTAAAACAAATAAATAAATAATTTATTAGAAATTCAAACGCTTCGGGCGGAATTCTCTCTTTTATCAATAGAAATTTGGAGCAATATTTGCTTTATATTTTCTTTTTTAAAACAAATAAATAAATATTATGAAGAAATGGAATTTTTCAATATTTTGAGGTAATTTATATAGTTTTATAAAAGAATTGTATTAAATAATAATTTATAAGAAATTCAAACGTTTCGGGCGGAATTCTCTCCCTTTATCAATAGAAATTTGAAGCAATATTTGCTTTATATTTTCTTTTTTAAAACAAATAAATAAATATTATGAAGAAATGGAATTTTTAAATATTTTGAGATAATTTATTTATTGTTTTATAAAATAATTGTGTTAAATAATAATTTATTAGAAATTCAAACGTTTCGGGAGAAATTCTCCCACTTTATCAGAATGAAGAAATTTGGAGTAATAATTGCTATATATTAAATAAAAAAATAAAAAAAATCGAAACAATTATTTTATAAAATAATCTCAAAACGTTTCGGGACAAAATTTTATTTTTATTTTTTAGAAATCGCTTTTTGTTTCTTATATCTTAATAAACCTGTGATGTGTGTTTCTAATTTCAGAGAAACGCTCCCAAGAGGATGACGATTTGCCTGAAGTTGACCAGAATACGAAAAAATCCCTCCGTTCCCGAGTACCAGCCGCCAAAGTCAAATAAATAAATAAATAAATAAAAATCCATAAGTCATTATATATTCAAATAAATATATAATTAACATTCTGCACAAAATAATAATTAAATTCACACACACACACCCACACCCAGACACATACTTAGAGAGAAAGACAAATTCAAATAAATGTGAAAAAACAAACAAAAAACTCTCTCTCAATTTTTCCATCAATGTTATTCTTATTCTTATTTTTGAGATTAATTAAATCCTTCGTCTTCTTTTTTTTTATATATAAATAAATATATAGATATATTATAAATATATTGTTATTTTGGCATTTATTATTCTATTTGTACAAACTATTTGTAATATTTTTTTTTCCAAGAAAATGTATATGTATATTAAATGTACACGAAAAATAAAAAAATCGAAAATTCTAGATTTATAGTTTATTTTGGTATCCCTATATGTGCTAAATTAGGATAATTACCTGTTTAAGGGGTGAAGGGTTTATTTAATAAAAATCTATTCACACAATATTCCTGATTAGTTTGGAATTGCTTTAGAAAGGGGTGTCCAATTTTTTTGGCTTAAGAAATTTTTGAATCACACTGTAAATAAAAATGAAATATATTAACTAATTAATTCAGGGGTGTTTAGCCTTTTTCAGCATTTTTTTAAGGCAGGCAGGCCTCACAAAAAAGTCAACTACATTTAAAGTTTAGTTTTATTATGAAAATAAAAAATACATTGTATATGTAATGTAGATAATATTATAATCTTGGTATGCAATGTGATGTGGTAATTTTGAACGAACTCGAACTCAATTTTGAAATTGGTGTTTCAAAACATCAACATTGGAATGATTTATATTTATTATACCTAACATTTTTCTGTACAATCAATTATGATGAGGTATGCATTTTTTTCTATTGGACTGAGAAAAAATAAAAAACTGCGATGCGGAGGATCTTCTTATTAAAATTAAGAGCTCATATTTAGAAATAATTTTTTTAAGTTGTCTAGCAACCCATTATCCGTGTCACTTGTAAAAAAAAAAAATAATGGATTTTTTTGACCCACCCTAGGAAACATATTAGTGATAATTGAAAAATGTTATATAAACATTAGAAGTTAAGTTAGAAGAAATTAATTGTGATTATGTAGTATAATGTAATGTATATGTATGTAAATACATTTAAATTTAAATAAATAAATATAGGGAGACCAGGTGTGTGGTAAAGTCATATGGATAGCCACATCACTTTATTTAAATTATTATTATTAGGTTTCTATCAAAGTAATATTTTGTTTTTAAAATAGTTAGTTATCAACAAATAAATAAAACTACAAAAACTGCTTTCAATTAAAAATTTAATTTTTACACATGTGTATATGTATGTACAATTAAATATTTTTTTCATTAAAAAAAAAATTATATATTTACAAAATTTGACATTAAAAAAACAATACAATAAATATTATAGTTAGATAGGTACTAATATATAAATATAAAAAAAATTATAATCTATTTTTTTATTTTGTTAGAGAATATTTATTTACGAAAGAGTATTTATTGTAAATTTTGCATATATAGTTTTAATAAAATTAACAAAATTTAATGATATTTTTAAACTTTAGATCGCGATAGTAATGGCTCAATTTTTATTAAAAATTCATAAAAAAAGTGATTTAAATTAATTTGATAATATATCCTGTGACCATTCTTAGTCTCTAGTATAATTACCCTAGTAGCACAATGTTTCAAACTATATAGTAACTATAATATATTGTCCCTATATAGATTTTGAGAATCTATATAGGCACTATATAGTTGGAAACATTGTGGTACTAGGGTAACGGTGGAAAAATTTAGTAAATCCGTCCAATACATTGCAAATAATAATATTTTGAAGTTTGTTAAGAATCACAAAGGGAAACAAAGAGGTTGTCCTCTGCTTGATGCAAATAAACATACACATATATATATATATCGAGATGATATATCTGTATATATATTATTTATTTGTTTGAGACTATAGTTTCGAAGACTTGGTCTTCATCATCAGTCTTTCTTCAATTATAAATGTTTTTCATGGAGTCAATATCATATGGATATTGAAAACTTGGTGTTCCTTCGTCACTGCTGGCTAGGAACTAATCTGTGAATCAACAACTCTGCTACTCTCGGCAAAACAAAAACTTTTCAATTTGTTAAGAATATTTCTTTAGAATCGGTTATTTGAAAACGGCTCTAATGATAACAAAAGTGACTAATTAAGGGGGTTTTGAGATAGATAATTCGATCTGTCAGTGCCTCATCTTTGGATAAGTTTAATTCGATTAATTTTTTCTCATTTAAGGTAGTTGTTTCGCGACAATACTAGCAAAAAGTTAATGCTAAAGTATATAGAACAGACAATAAGGATTCATAAGCCCAAAACTTTTTGCTGTTTATGTACCACTACTAGCCAATCCCGTGCTCGTTTGACAAATCTGACAACACTGTCCGAGCTTGTATATATATTATCATAGAAATGTCAGATAAAGTACATTATAAAGGAAGATTTATAAAACAAAAAGTTTTTAATAAGCGATTGAAAGCTGTTGCGACAATGGCTGAAGCGAAAAAAACGTCAAAAAACGTATTAAAGAAAACCGACGATTTGGAGGTTCGTCCCTTTTTCGTCAGGGTTTAAATGTGTCAACGAAAGAACCTTTCCGTGTATATTAATAGTATTACTTTACCATACAGTGTTTGGTCAAGTATTGTAATCGTGCATGAAAAGGTTTTTTTGCTTCATTTTTTCGAAATATCTCGAAAAGGGCTGAGATTATTTTGATAAAAAAAAAATGGGTACAGCCTACAATGCTTTTGTATTATGGAGAGAAATAAATGCAGAGTGGGAAAAAAACAATCTCTTCAAAAGAAGAATATTTCTTGAAGAATTGGTGTTCCGTCGTGGCATAATTGAACGATCGCCGTTCATCTGTTTATGTTTTGTTCTCTTTTATTTTTGTTTATATTTTTATATTCCTAGTTTTACCTCTCGAATGTAAACACGCATTTCAATACTAATAAACCTTTTCCAAGTAATCGTTTTATTTCTCTTATTCGTGGATGTTCTAACGAACATTTTGGTGCCGAAACCCGGGAACATTCCAACATCAAGTCGCAATGCCATCGAAAACAGAAGAGAAGATAAGACTTCTTAAATTTCAGAGAGAGTCCATCCTTTCAAAGGTAACTACTATTCATGATGCATTGCAAGCAATTCCAAATGATAATTGGCTCACCATTAAAGCTAATTATGATATGGTGAAAAGGGAAGAGGAATTATTTAACGATAATACTAATGAATTATTTAAAATCAACGCTGCTCGCGATGAAAGCCATCAAATTCCTCTTGATGCCACGACGACTGTATTTTTAAAATTAATATTGTCCATCAATAATAAATTAAGCTGCAGCAAATCTAATAACAATCATGATTCTTCTCCTCTCATTATACAATCAAACCCGTTAGACAAATTTAATCTTCAGCCATTTGATGGAAATATCGTTGATTGGTCATCTTTTATCGGTCTCTATGACTCTCTTATTCACAATCGAACCACAATGAGCAATGTTGAGAAGTTCCAACATTTAAAGCTTTCATTGCTCGGAGAAGCATCGGCCGTCATTGCAAACTTTGAAATTACATCAGAAAATTATCAGGCAGCATATGACACACTCAGACAGATATCACAATCCACGCCACATAGGAGCCATTTATATCAAAAAAATCCATCAATTCTCTCCCATCCCGCATGCATCTCCCTCTCATTTAAAAGAATATCTCCATAATCTTCAACAGCGCTCTAAATGGCTTGTCCCGGAAACCGTCATCTCACCCGGAACGCTCGTTCTGATCAAAACCGAACAAACACCACCATTAACGTGGCCCTTAGGCCGGATCACTCGAACATTCCCAGGAAAGGATGGAGTAGTTCGAGTTGCGGAAGTGAAGACTAACAAGGGAACGTTTAACAGGCCAATTGTCAAACTGTGCCCTCTTCCTAATCAATAATGACCGCAAGCGCTCATGGCGGGCGGGATGTTCCGTCGTGGCATAGTTGAACGATCGCCGTTCATCTGTTTATGTTTTGTTCTCTTTTATTTTTGTTTATATTTTTATATTCCTAGTTTTACCTCTCGAATGTAAACACGCATTTCAATACTAATAAACCTTTTCCAAGTAATCGTTTTATTTCTCTTATTCGTGGATGTTCTAACGAACAATTGGGAAGAAGTCTAGTTATATTGAGAATCGACAAAGTAAACCTCGAAATGAACCATCAATTGGTATTGTGGAGAAAATACAAAAGCAGGACAATTTTGAGCCAAGCACAACTGGATCCTCTCCTTATTTCAAACGTGCAAGATGCAAATTTTGTCCCTCAAGTTGTGACAATAAAACATCAACAACATGCTGTGTTTGTAAGAAATATCTTTGTAAAGCTCATGTTTCCTTTTATTGTCTAAACTGTAAAAAATAAAATATCTATATATTAGGAGAAATGTTTTTATTTATATTATAAATAAAATATTATTTTCTGAAGAAAATTTTTTATTAATAATATTCTCATTTTATTAAATTATATTAGTAAATGTATTTTATGTCAAATGAAGGTTTAATTGCATCAAAGAGCTTTTCCTAACACCTTTTCCCTAAAACTAAACACTTCGGGTCACCACCGAAAGAATACAAGTGAGTGTTATTTTTAAAGAAGGCAGCAGGGGTAATACATAATTTATTTATATCTTAAGGAGGTTCTTTCGCGACAATCCACACAAAAAGTTTTAGTCTCGTAACCTCTCTATAAATATGAACGAAACTAAAATTTTAGGTTATGTTTTTTTAAAGTGACTGTAACACTCACACTACGAAATCTCTATATGGATACACACATACTTGCCGGATCGTTTCCAAGCCATTGTGCTTATATCCCCTCCACGAAAAATAATCGCCCAAATATGTTTTTTTTTGTTTTTTATCAAAACTACGTGGTAAATAATTTCAATTTTTTTTTTAAGTTACTCCGAATATATTATTCTAACAAATATTAGTTTTTCATCAAGATGGTGAAAGACCTTCAATGAAAAAAATAAAATAATGATCATATCCCCACCCTTTCCCTATCTACTCGTAAAAAATGTCATTTTTAATTGCAATTATTTAATGTTTGGTGTGGTAAATCGTCTTCAAATTTTAACAGTATGTGTATTATGCTTTTAATGACTTATATTCCAAGTTTCAAAGACTTCTTGAATTTTTGCATTTGTGAAAGAACTACCTTAAGATCGAAATGAAATAAATATATAAATATATAGAAATCGGAAATTGGGTAGCTGGCCCGGCTCGTTAACTTTATTCGCAATAAATATATTAAAAACAAAAAAGTTATCGATGCTTCCTTCACCCCCTTCGTCTTGACTAAAGAAATATAAATGTGCAAAATCATTCATAAAATAGACAATAAATATCCACTTTAACAAAATAAAAAATATAACTACATCAAAAAAAAAATTACTTGAATTAAAAATTTAATTTAAATTGAGTGTCAATTTCTCCTTCGATGTCTCTCTCGTTCTCTTGAGCGACTTCTTGATCTTTTTTTATGTTCTTTCTTTTTATGTTTTTTAATTTTCTCCCGCTCTTTTGATACCGATCTGGATCGTGATCGGGAATCCGAACGGGACCTTTTTTTACTTTTTTTTCGGTGATGATGCTTATGACTCTTTTTCTTTTTTCTCTCCCTTTTCTTCTTCTTCTTCTTCATTATCTGACTTAATTAAATTCGATTGATTTGTACTCTTTTTATCACCATTTTTAACAAAATCATCATATTGCCGGGTATCTAAAACAAAGTAAAATTTATGTTTAGTGAATCAAAGAATTGGCCAGAGCTGGGAAATTTAAAGATGTTCATAAGAAAAAATAAATAAGGTTGTCATGTGCTTAAATAAACATACATATACACCAGTGGCGGGCCAGTGGAAAACCACATTTTTCTCAAATTTTATTTAATTCTTCGCTCTTTTTTGAAAATTCTTCGATAACTGGGAATCATAGAATTTTTCGTTATTTTTTCGAATTTAACATTAGATTTTTTCAATTGATATTAAATCTAGGGCGGATAATCTAGCATATCTTCAGTTTAGCTACTTCTGCATATTTTTCAAATTATTTTCATGATTGAAAATGAACGTTCATCCGAATGTATATAGTACAATTTATTGTTTTTGCCATTGTTTGAAATGATAAATAAAAATAAACAAATATTTTAAAATAATTTTATTTTCAACAATACATGTTATTTGTTTATTTAATTATTTTCAATCTATTAAGCTTAAATCGAATTAAAAAAAAAATGTTTTTATACCTTTTAGTGAATTGTATTTGATTTTTTGAGTTCTTATTATTTTATTTGCATTTAATTTTTTTGAAGTCGGTTTTATTTTTTTTTTATAAAAATTATAAATTTTAGATATCTCGAATTCGATTAGTTTTATTTAGTAAAATAATTTCTACAATTGTAGAATATTGAAGTTCATTTTCATATCTTCCAAATTTGCATACGGTATGAAAATGCTCTTGACGTTTTGAAATATTAATCATTTAATATCCTAATAAAGTAGTATTTATGTGGAAACCTACCTAGTATTTTATATTTAAAAAAGTTTAAAAAAAAAATTTCCAAAATTCTCTTTACTTTAATTAAAATGCTTCACCAGGAGCCCACACCATTCTCCATTAACAAAGTACCTTGGAGACCAAAAAAAGGTTGAATAAAGTTTTTAGTACAATTATATTTTAAAGTACTTTTCCCTATGGTAAGATAGTACTTTTTTTAAAATTCTATAAAATTTATTCATTTGATCGTTTTAATATAGCTCATTTAATTAACCTTGCTTAAGTAAGAATGGATAGGCTTCTCTCTGTGAAATGTTAAAAATTTGGGAGGAAATTTTCTAAGTAACCATAGAAACTGCATTGTTTTCTTATCCGTTACCTTTGCTGAAGACATAGAGTGAATCGAGTTAAAATCAAAAAGACTAAATTCTTTTGGTAAACACATCAAGGTTGAGATGTTTACCAAAATTGAATTTAGTTTTTTTGATTTTAAATCGATTCTTCCATGTTTTCATTAATAGTTAAAACATCAAAAATGGAATGCAATAAGGTTATTCCTCTAGTATTAGATAGTAATCGATGGCTATTTTTGATTTTAAGTCGATTCCTCCATGTCTTCAGCAATGGTTACCAATAATGATCGAAAAGTCAAAAATCCAATGTTGAATTATTATTCCTCAAGTATTAGATGAGAATCGATCGCTATTTTTGAATTTAAGTCAACATGGACTTCAAATAGCAAGTGATATCTGATTAATAATAAAGGAATAAACATATTAATATTTCATAAGTTTCCTGTATTTGATTCGAACGTGAATCGAACTTCTAACTTGAAATAATGAAGTTAAATAAATTTATAATTTTCTCATTAATATATCAAAGAATAATTAACATATTAACGAGAATTGTTTTGATCGCGCTTTTTAAACAAGATATATATCGCGAGACTACTGCTGGTTGAAGCTATTGGAGTCTGCTGAGTTTTAAGTCTGGATATATATCTTATTTAAAAAGCGCGATCAAAACAATTCTCGTTAATATGTTAATTATTCTCTGATGTATTAATGAGAAAATTATAAATTTATTTAATATTTCAAATGCCTTAAGATAAAGTTTAACAACGATCTGTTGCACACAATTTAAATTTATAAATTGTGAACAGCCATCTCTCGGCTTCATCAACGTATAAAATAAAATTATTTATATTTTGAATTTTGAAGGCCCTGAAAAATATTAGTTGGGGCCTTGCTTTTCTCTGAAAGGCCCTGGATAGGTATATATATATATATATATATAATGGCTGACAGACGAAAAAGAGAAGAGAAGGATATCGTCATTTTATATACAAAGAATTTGAAAATGAATATCCAATTGTTACAAACTTCTCTATTATTAATGTTTTAAGCTAGAATATTCAAAAGGCTTACTTAATACTTTAGATTTGAGATCGTATTCTGTTTTCGATACCAATCTAATAAGTGATCCATTTATTGATACTGAAGTCCGTTCTAATGCAAGTTTAACGATTATTCTGTCGTCATCATCAAAAGATTCAATCTTAAAAAAAAAAAATAGATTAAAATAAGTACTTAAATATTGTTTAGTTGTAGATAATATTATAAAACAAATAATTACCTGTCCATATTTGCCTTGATCTTTTCCCATTATAATTTGTACATAAGCATTTTTCGCTAGCTTTAAATCGTGTCCATCGTCACTTTTATTATTTTTCGCTTGTAAATTCTTTATGATACTTAAATCAGCCCCTAAGCCTAAGCCCTTTGGCCTTACCATCAACTCTTTAGTCTCTTCTTTTCTATAAAACAAACAACGTAAATAAATAAATAAATAAATGTGTGGAATTACAATAGAAAAAATAATCGAATTACAATTTTATAAGGTTTGATGCATGCTCAATTATTATTAATTAGATATTGCGGATACGCGGCGAACAAAATATATTTAAAAGCAAAAGTTAAGTATCTCTGGAATAGATAATATAATGATTCAAATACATAATTAAATGAATGGAATTTTTTTTAAATAAAACATATTATTTACAAACTATAGTCTCTAACAATATTTATATATACATGGCTGCAAACAGCGGCGGGAGTTAGGGTGTTAAAACCTCCCCCGAAATGTTGAGGAAAACATCGAAATTTTACAAGGTATAAATAAACGTTTAATATACAAAATATACTGATAAAAAAGCAATCAGAGAGGTCATTTCTCCTACTTTTGGTGTCATTAATGGGTGCTCATGCCAAGTTTAGAAATTTGTAAATGAATGTAAAAAATATCTGGGAATTATTTTTGATTCTAAAATGAGTTTCAAACTACATATTTATAAATTAACTCAGAAAACTCTTTTATAAGTTTAAAATTCTTAGAGGCACAAAATCTTTTCATGACAAAAATAACCAAGTAACCCAGTGTTTCTCAACCTGTGTGCCGCGAGGGTTTTTGACAAATAATTAAAATTGCATGAGTTTTGTAACTTTAAAATAGTATTTGTAATTATTTGATTTTTTTTTGTATCATACAACTATTACATTTTTTATATTCAGGTGTGCCGCAAATGATTCCAGATATTTTTAGTATGACGTCAACCAAAAAAAGGTAGAGAAACACTGAAATAACCTGTTCTCCCGCTAGTCACCCGTGTATTTTCTTATATACCTAGGTGGTTGCATTATTTTTAGTATTCCTAGAAGTAAGCTAACAGCCTTACTTGTGTTTAAATTTACAACTTTTTAAAATAATTCAAAATTTGTAGTAGAAAGAGAATCGCCCAAGGCGGGTCTCTTGTTATTTATAAATACTTTTTTGTATCTGATGGTTTCCAGCCCATTCCTCTTAACATTGCGAGTCCGAAATCTTGAATCGGCACTTGTTCATAATCGTCTATGGTTGACTGAAACAAAAAGTATTAAAAGAAAAATTAATTCAATGATTTAAATCATTCAAATACTGTGTACTCTCGGATTATCCGGACGCTGAAGAAGACGAGGCTCGGATAGTCCGAACCATCAATTAGTATTTGGTTCAAAAATTTGTTTGTATAATATATTTATAATTACTATTATAATTTTTTTTTATTTATTAAAAAAAAATCTGTGATTCTTGTTTTCTTTTGAGAATCTCTCATTATTTGTCGAATTTTTAAAAGTGCTATTTTATCTAATTTAGGAATTCTTTATAGCTGTAGTTGCATTAATTTATGAAGGGGTTAAAATAGGAGACTTGTAGCTTTTATTTATTTATTTTTTATTTATGAATTCCCGCTATCAGCGTTTCGGCTATTGGTCGTAGCCATCTTCAGAGCCGAGCAATCAATTAAATTTTTGATTGATGTACTCGGACAAGGCCGATTTAGTATTGTTAACATTGTGACCCAGTATCCTTAACTCATAGTAAATCCATATTAAATAAAATATCTATTTACTCTTATCTTTTATTATTAACATTGTTTAGCTCTGAAGATGGCTACAACCAATAGCCGAATCGTTAGCGGGAGTTCATTAAATAAAAAATAAATAAATAAAAGCTGCTATTTTATCGTTGTATTCGTAGCCCCTTTGGCAGATGAAGTCCAATAGGGTTACAATAAAAGTTCTTGCCGCCTGGAGTCTATAATGTAATTGTCATAATCTTCTTCAATTGTATCGTCATCAATATTAGTGGCGGATTATGTCAATTACTTTTGAGTAATTTGTCACTCATGTTGTTCAATTTTTTGATTATGAATCTATTATTTATTGATATGTTCACAAGAATGAAGAAACGAAAACCACTCGTTTAAAGTGAAACATTGTTCATCTTTATTGCTTAATAATAATAAATTACTAAAAATATGATGCAGAATTTTACTGTGATTTGGTTTACCCGAGTGTTATATGTATTGCCATGATAATTATCTTTCTTCTTTGTAATATTTTTTACCTTCAAAAGCTCTGCTAAAATTTACTCCATTCTCTTCTTGCTTTTCTTGACAATCAATTTTTCTAAGCTGTTATTCGGTCATGTTTTCTTGCCAGTTTAATCATCCTCTTTAGTCTATATAGTATCATTCCCTCCCAAAACAAGACGATCTCTAACTCTTCTGTAAGTGAGCCATATTTACAAGATGTCACTAATTTTTGTAATATACTAACATAATTGACAAAACTTTCTCCTTCTCTTTGATGTCTTAATATACTTGCACCACTTTCAAATTAAACGGTCCTTTTGAATCGCCATCGAAATATTTCTCCGATGATTTCTCAATCGACATTTTTTTACCCGACAAAATCCCAACGCACCATCGCAAACCGTTTGTTTCATATGTATGTCAAAACAGACACCTATTCTCATTAAAATATGCTTTGCACGCAGCACACGTTTTGCCGACTCCCAACACTCTTTGCTCAAATTGGAAAAGTGCCGGACCCTTCATTCGCGAATCATATATCCATGACTTCAAGGAACTGGAACTCTCTCAGCCTCTATCTTTCCCAGCACCTATGATCTTCAAACCTTCAAAACCAGGGTCATAGACACCTACGTCTACACCCTCTCAATAATGAATTAAAAAAAACAACAACATTATTTTAAGCCGCACACGGAAGATCGAGAGTACCCTGTACTTATATATCAATATGATAGTGGCCCTTAAAAATTTATTAAGGAATCTCTTAGAAAGTTGGTAATTGATGAAAAAATAACAAAAGTTCTATACCTCTTTATTGGCATCAAACATTGATTCTGATGGCGGAATCTCTAAAACCAAAGTTGTCCTTTCAGTTTCTTTATCCTTATTTTGAGCATCTGAAAATAAAAATGAGACATTTTTAAATTAATTATATAAATTATTAGTGGAGTAAAATAATAACCAATCTAAAATAGATAGAAGAATTATTATATTACCCAAATGAAGCCCGAAAGCATGATTATTAACAAAAAAAATATTTAATTGTCCAATATGATGACTTTTCCTTATGTATTATATTATATTATTGAACTTAGAGCGATTAACAAAAAATTAAATAATTTGGAAGGCAATTTAAATATTAGTGTAAATGATTTCCCATCTTTAAACAAAACACTTGTCAATTATCAAAGCTGGGCAGAATATCGTTAATTCGTTAATCGTTAATTAACATGTAGCGGCCCGCTGTTGCTCTGGCTACGAGCCTTTAGACACGGCCGCTAGATGACTCAGTCAGATCGTTGCGACACTTTTGCATGACTGATAATATATCAGTCATGCTATAAGTGAAGCAACTCGATCTCGGCTGAGCATCGAATGGAATCGATCGATTGGAAGGAGGGGCCAACCGCCAACTAGTAGCCCCTCCCCCGCTAACAAAGCGGATGGCGCCCAGCCCGCCTTTCCATCAGGGCACAAACAACACCCTGCACAAAACATTGTTAGGACCCCACCGACTTGGTGGGGGCGCGGACACGCACCACACAGCACTCAGCACTCACGAGGCCCTAACAAACATATAGCTTAATTTAGTTTATTGGGCCTCCGAGGAGCGGGCCGCCTCTTACAAAGATCAAGTTCATTATACAAACTTCACACCTTCAGCTTTAGAACAAATAAATTCAGATTCAGAGCGGGTGGCTGAGAGAGCCAGGATTAATCCTGACTCACATTTTCACCTTTTTTTTTTTTTTTTTTTTTTTGTATTTACAATTAATAATCATACGCCACCCGCTCTATATGTTCTTCTGCTGAAAGTGTAAAAATAAAGGAGAGATCCCCTCATCGCCCTATATGTCAAATTGTTTATTGTTTTTTGGGATATACCCAGGGCGATAAGGGGCCCCACCGCTTTTATGCCACCACACTCCCTTCCACGAGAGTGTGATGGCCTCGACCCTGACCGAGCCTGCCCTGACGCCAAATCGCTCCGCAATATTGTCCACCAGACTGGAGTTGCCCCTATATTTTTCTATTTTGTTTCGGTGGGCAACACCCAGTCCTGCAAGCGCGGAGACGATCTGGACGTCCAAAACCCACACCACCCCCGACGCATCCTTTGCCACGATGTCTGGCTTTCTATTGCCCGCCGAGCTGGAGTACAAGTACTCCAACTCGACACGAATTCCCTTTTTGATCAAATAAATACTATTATGTAACTGTAACATTCATTTACTATGACTTGGTCACTTGTTTCACATTAAAATTAAAAGATGTAAAAAATGGCTTAACCATTCAACTTTTAAGTTAAACTAAAAAAATATTAATTATTGGTGTTGAATGAGGCAATAAAAACCTTGAGAAACTATAAAGATGTCGTAAGGAAAAAAATGAAGGCCGTTGATAAACCAAATTCTTATTGTCCTTAGCAATATTTATTTTTAAAATTAGGAGACAGTTTCTGCGGAGACTCTCCACCATCTTCAGTCCTCGGTTCAAAAATAGTACATTAATGACTCTAATTTTACATTTCATTTGTATTTGCTTCCCTTGCAATAATACATAACTTAGACCAATCAATCAATATGAGAACGTTCAAATAAATATCTCACAACATCAGCTGTTTTAGATGAGAGTTAAAAAAAAACATTTCTTTTTACTATAATAAAAAACAATTATAGTTTGTTCTTACACAGGCTATGCAAAACCAGCTTAAGAAGATGACAATTTTTATCTTACGATAACAAAATGTTTTTTTTTTCAATAATAAATGAATACATTCAATTACAATCTTTATATATCAAAATGATTGTAAAATTCTCCTGTTTTACAGTTTTGGACAGAAATTATAATTTTATCTTTTATGATGAAACTTTTATTTAATATAAATTTTTATTAACCATGTTTGACAAATATGACAGTTGCCAACACAGGACGGCCTTCTTTTTTTTCTTACGAGAACATCTTTGAGAAGCTCTTCTGCAGTGGCTCTAATTGGCTCTGTTCAACACCAATAATTAATTTAAAAAAACATCATAGCCATCATCAATCACTGAGGTATACGGTCCCAAGACTGGTTTGATGCAACAATCCGCCTCCACTCGACTCTGTCCCCGCCAGCCTTTTAACCCCCTCTAAATGTTCCTGGCATCCCGTTATCCCTCAACTATTTGGTCGAAATATTCTCTAATCTGGTTCTTCCCCTTCCCCTTTTCTTTCCCACCTCCCCTCCAAGATATCCCTAAGCAGTCCCCCATGTCTCCAGTGTGTGCCCCATCATCTCGACCTCTTCTCTTCTTCAGACTCTTCCACAAGGTCCTTCTCTCTCCGATTCTTCCAGAGAACTTCTTCATTTGCACTTCAGATCCATCCATTTGATATTCGTCATGGTCTTCTGTCAGCACCACATTCCGGCAAGCCTCTGGAATCTCTTTCTCTCCGCTTTCATCTAATCTGTCCAGGTTTCACACCCGTACATGGCTATGTCTCCATACATATGTCTTCAATAGCAACTTCCTGTTTGCTAAGCATCATAGTAGCTTTATCTAAAAAAATATTAACGGTTTTCTTAACTTCCGAACATAACTTCTAGTCCGTTACAGTGGTTGTTGGCGTGATTTTGTTTGAGTTTCAGCGCTGTTACTCAGTTAAAAGAAAGGGCCAAAGGCCACAACTCTCTGAAAAACAAAGCTCAGAATTTGGCTAGGCTCAAAGTCAAAAGACTCTGTTACAGATGCTGCATTTCTAGGTGAACTAGTTTTAATAGTAGAACTGTTTATTAAATATAACATAAAGATGACCTAGAATCCTTAACTCATAGTAAATCAATATTAAATATAATATTTATTTACTCTTTATTTTTTTTCACCTTGCACCAACACCACAATCTCTACTAATTATAAATATAACATTCCTATTCCGTCTAGTGCAGCAGTTGAACGTCTTTTTTCTACAGGAAAATATACGCCACTGTACATGTTTCTCATAGAACCGAATTAAAATTAATAATTATTTAATTTTACAAACAATTACAATAGAATATGGTGTACATTCCTAACCATTAGTTCACATTTTACACATTTACATACATATGACAGGATGAAATCACAACGATCCGATCCATTTAACCAATATTTTCTTCAATACTTTCTTCTCACACGACAGATTTTTTAGATCATTTGAGAGTTTATTAAAATATTTAATTGCCACAAAATAAGCATTTTTTTGGGCAATTGTCTTATTGACCTTTGACAGGACAAAGGGTGATCTATAGTCTAGTTCTTCCACTATGTTCTATTATACATGACATTCTATACACATCATAATAATTTTAAACAAACAGAGTTAACAATAAGTAAGATTCATCAATATCCAGTATAGATTGTAATTTAATTTTTTATTAAGTCTAGTCAGTATAGTGATAAGTGGCTTCGTTGCATTATTATATGCCCCCCCCAGACGCAATTATACCATAGTTAATTATAGTCTCAAACAGAGCCTAATAAATTACCTTCATAGCCCTTGCATCCAATATTGCACATAACTTATATAATACAAAATTTATATATCTGGTTTTCTTGATAATTTGCTTTATGTGATAGTTCCATCTCATATAACAATCTATATAGATTCCCAAATATTTACAATAGTCAACTCTTTTTATTTCTTTGCTATCAATATACAATTTAATATCCACGGGTATACTATCTCGATAACAGCCAAAGGTCATGAAAGTCGTTTTATCAGTATTAAGTGACAGTTGATTCACTTTCATCCATGTACCAAGCCTGCTCAGCCAACCTGTCATTACTTTATTTTTTATATAATTTATTTTGTATTTATATTCATACATTTTATGCTCATTACAGCTCATTAGAACTGAAGATGGCATTATATAATTAAAGCCTAAACTGTTTTCTACAATTGGGAGTTTTTATTCTGACAGAGGCATCTTTTGTTCAAGTCAGCTGAATATCCTAATTTAAAAATAAATATTTTATTTGATACACTTAAAAAAAATTTGAAAATATGAGCTGAAATGAGTATAAGATGTAATGAATATACTTTAGCAAATACAAAACAAAATAAATTATATAAAAAATAAACATAAATTGGTCTCCCGTATTTTATGTATTATTATGCTCATTACAACTGAAGATGGCCTTATATAATTAAAGCCGAAACTGTTTTCTATAATTCGGAGTTTTTATTCGAAAGAGGCAGCTTGCTATTTACTAGCTGAATTCCTCTCTTTTTCTAATTAATGAAATTTTTGGACAGCCATCTTGTGTTCATCAAAAATATTTATTTATATTATATACATATATACATATATATATATATACCTTCTAAGAGTTCTCGAGCTGCTTGCTCTTCTAATGTTTCTTGTTTAATTTTCATATCATCAACTTTTTCAGCAATTTCATCAATTTTTTCTTTTTTAATATCTACATTTTCAGGATTATTATCATCATTTCCATCATCAGCATCTTGAGAATTTGTTACAATTGTTTTTCTTGAAATTAAACTTGATCTTGGATTTAATAATGGTATAATTAATTCATTTGGTTTATCATCTTCATTGACACTAAAATTCAGGAAAAAAATAAGAAATTAAAAAAAAACAACAATAATTAAATTAAATTAGTTTCTTATAACCCTGTCCCCGTTTCTAATAAATTAATTTAGTGAGAATATTCTGTAAATTTTAGTAGAGACATGTTATTAATGAATGTCCCTTATAATTAATATTACTGAAAAATGAATTACAAAGATGATTTGATAAACTTTGAAAATGCAAGTCAATATAATCGCAATACATTAATCTATCATACACAATACAAATAAAATTTACTTTAAAATAATTAAATATTTTTTAAAAAAGTCGGCGAGAGACGGGTGTTTGACATGCCTGGTGTAAACCCTTCTGTCATTAAATTAAAATTTTTTAAATTATTGGATAAAAAATATTGAAGGAGACAATAAAAGAGTGTGTCTTCTGCTGGAAATATAAATTTTATTTATTTATAACGAGACTATAGTTTCGAGGGCTTTGCCTCTTCATCAGTCTATTACAATTGATTCACAGGAATTAATTTATGAAAACTATAGTCTCGTTATAAATAAATAAAATTTATAATTCCAGCAGAAGACACACTCTTTTATTGTCTCCTTCAATATACAAAAATTCTGCTACTCTCGGCAAAAACTTTCAATTTAAGGATAAAAATACTTGGTAGGTTTCACATTAAGATATAAAAATAAAACGAATTTATTTTTGGAAGTCTTTAATCTGGATATTTATATTTCGGGTGGCTAACCCATCTTCAGGAGCAACAGAAAGTAACTTGTAAGATGGATGGGTTAGCCACCCGAATTAAAGTCTCTCCAAAAATAAATTCGTTTTATTTTAATATCTTAATGTGAAACCTACCAAGTATTTTTTTATCCAATAATTTAAAAAATGTTTCACCAAGTACCAACACCAAATTCCTTAAAAACTATTAAAATTTTTGCTTATTTCCTCTAATGTTATAATTCCAAATATTTTGAAGGCTTGCAGCATATCAGTCAATATTATAAAAAGTGGATTTAATCGATATTTACTGATGTTAAATAACAAGCTAGTGTGTGAGTAGCTTGTAATTATTATTCAACACCAGTATACAGGGTGTCTCAAAAAAATGTACTAACACTTCGAATGACGAGAAAAACATGATTTATGAACATAGGGAGAAGTTGAAAGGCTTCAAGTACAGAAGACAAGTGTAATTAAAGAATGATGTTCGCAAATGTTCAAATTGATGACCGTCATTGTCCAACGGTGATAACGCGAACCAAAGGATTCCATCTTGCTGAAAGTAAATCTCGTCATCACCAAACATCTCTACAATGTGTGGACCGACAAACTCCTGCATCAAGGAGAGGTAACTCTCACCAGTGACAGTTCTGTTAAAAAAATGGTCCTATGATGTCCAATGCGGATATTCCACACCACACTGTTACCCCTGGTAAGTTTAAATTGTGTTCAACTGTTAAATGAGGACAACAACAGGACCCAAGTATGTGCAATTATGGCGATTAATGAAGCCATTTAATTTAAAGGACAATGTCGCGATATTCCAAATGATCTGTTTCGTTTCGATTTCGAATCCCTTGGTTCGAGTTATCACCGTTGTCTGGACAATGATAGTCATCAATCCGAACATCTGCGAACATCATTCTTCAATTACACTTGTCTTCTGTACTTGAAGCCTTTCAATTTCTCTCTATGTTCATAAATCATGTTTTTCTCGTCATTCGAACTGTTAGTACAATTTTTTGAGACACTCTGTATATAGGGCCGGATTTAGACTTGATATGGCCCTAAGCTATTTGAGATATGAGGCCCTTTATAAGTCCAGATATTATATGTGAGTGCCAAATATGATTTTCGGATACTTAGAGCGTTAAACTGAAATACAATTAAGAAAGCATTGGGACTAATAATGGTGCAGTATATTTAAGTAGGTATATATGACAATTGCTCACTAGGACATTTTTTTTTTTTTTTTTGGAGGGGGGGGGGGGGCAAGAAAGTGGGGGCCCTAAGCTATAGTTTGTGTAGCTTATACGTAAATCCTGCACTGAGTAAATATTAATTAAATCCACTAAAACTCACCATTATCAATTTTATAGTATCAACTGATAAAGAGCTGCTGCAAGCACATGATATATTTGGAATTATAATCACTTAAATAAAATATTAATCTATCAAAATTGTATTTATAAAACTCAAAAGTTAGTCTTAAGATTCTTACTTGAACTCTTTATCTTTAGATTACTAACAGTGACGTAACTACACCGTACAACTAAATCGCTATCATTTAAATTTTGCAAAGTGGTAGGTTTTTAAAAAAAAAATCATTCATTCATTCCAAGGAAACGCGATCTCAATTGGTTAATGATCATGTCAAATACACGATAGAATATTTCTTTTGACCTTATTCTTCAGTAAAATAGCTTCATTTCTCTCATCTGCTTTGGAATTTAATAGAATTTCTTACAGCGTTTAAAAGTGGCGAGGATTTTATTTTATTTTATTTTTTTTTAATGAAAATGATGAGAGAAAGAGTTACACCAAAAAGGTGCAAGCCCTAAAGGCTTGGGTTGGCCCCTCCATCGTGAAAAGAAGAAGAAAGAATTCTATGGGCGGGACGGGTCTTAAATAGCTGAAGGTTATAAGTCACGGGAAAGATGGTGGCAGGGATCGAGTTCCAGTCTCTGGAGGTCATAGGGATAAAAGAGTTGGCGAAAGCGCTTGTTCGATTTTTATCCAATTTGACAGCGAAGGGGTGCTGAGCGTTCGAAAACCGCGGGTTTCTCTTAAAGAGGGCTTTAGGGGGGATAATTGATTTCATCTCGACTGAACAGGCACCGTGATAGTATCTGTAGTACAGGGAAAAGGCAGAAAGGGAGTCGAGTGAGTTGGTTAGAGCCGGGTCTCTTATTAGTTTCATTGCTCGCTTCTGAATTGCATCCAGTGTAGCAAGAGAATGCTTGGAGGCACCCCTCCACAGATGAGAGCCATATTCGAGCCAGGGACGAATTTGAGCAATATACATTGTAAGAAGTTGACTGGGAGTATAACAGCGTCTAGACCTAAATAGGAGACCAAGCTTGCGCGCTGCAGCTCTAGCAGTGGTTGAGATATGGTCATTCCAAGAAAGGTCAGACCCTAGTGTGACGCCTAGCATTGAAATTTTATCTCTGAATTCTAGTGAGTTTGAGTCGAATGATATGTTTGGGAGGTTTCTGTCGACGCGCCTAGAAATAGGGCAACACTGAGTTTTCAATGCATTGAAGTTAACTAAGTTTTGGGATCCCCAGTTTTTAAGTTTGCATAAGTCTAAATTAATTGAAGAGGCAATGTCTGCACGGTTTTTATGCGATGCAGGGGCGTTATGTAGGGTGCTGTCATCTGCGTAACAATGTATCGGATTGGAGGGCAAGTTTAGAAGGTCGTTGATATAGATAAGAAAAAGCGTAGGGGAGATAACCGATCCCTAAGGAACTCCAGCGTTGGTGTGGAAGGGGGAAGATGATATTCCATCGATGACAACCTTAATACTACGGTCTGAAAGAAAACTTTAGAACAACTTGCATTAAAATTAAATTAAAAATAAAACTAATAAATTTTACTAAATGTTGTAATAATAAATGTTAGGATTCTGTCGGGCCGGGGGCCCGTGACATTTTGCCGACTTGCCACCCTATATAGTTACGCCACTGATTACTAATGCTCTATATTAATTCATCAATATATAATTATTTAATAAATAAAATTATTTTATCAAAACAACCACAAAAAGTTTATTCCAAATGTTTTTTGCATTGATAAAGTAATAATTTCCCCCGAAACGTTTGTATATTTAATAAACGTTTTGTGATTATTTTTGATAAAAGAAAACTGTATTTATTTATTGAATATAATAAAAATAATCAATAAATGATATTTAAATATATATATTTAAAATAACTTACCCTAAAACTTTAATATTTGAATTATCAATACATTCTATATATTGGATTTTCTCTTCCGTAATAACTGGCGGTTTCACAATAACAGAACTGACAGATTTAGTTTTAGTGAAACCAAATGATATCTTTTTAGGCTGATCGCCCATTTTAAAATCAAATTTTCAATTTAAAACAGAAAATATATTTCTAAATGTTTTACGATTATTAATAAAAAATGAATTCTAGAATAAGTTTTCAACAATCTGTTATTCAGTTGGAACAACCTAAAAAATAAAAAAACTGCTTTTAATTAAATCTTGCAGATAAAATATTTGCTTATAATAAAATAAAAACTATTATATATATCTAGAAATATTCAAAAAAATAATAATTAAAAACATATATTTATTAAAAACAGAAATTTATTTTATTTATAAATAACCTTTTATAAACATAATTTTAATATCAGCTCATTATTTTATTTAAAATATACCTTTAAAATCTTAAAAAATAATAATTGATTAATAAATATATAATTATTATAATCTAAAAATAAGTTTTATTTAAAAAATTTAATTGTTTATTTATTTAGTGTGTTTGTTTATTTATTTAGGGTATTTTTTGATGTGTGATTGGTCCTTACTCACGTGTCAACCAATCAGTGTTGGATAATTTGAATTGGCGATTCTGATTGGCTAACCGGCTTTTAGTTTGAATAAAGAGAAAGGAAACATTTTCATTATTCCCTATTTTTTTTTTATTCACATGATAACAAAATTTTTAGTTAGGATTTCATGTTATCTCCTCGTACATAAATAGAAATATATATATGTTTATATATTTACATTTATGTTTAATACGGTTATTAAATTTCAAGTTTATTTTTATTTGATCTTTTAAATTATCGCTTGTGTAATTTCGGAATTTGTAAGTATATTATTTTTATTATTAATATGTATATTTTATTTCTATTCATTGATTAGTTAGTTATTTTGACATTTCGATTTAATTGATTGTGTTTATATATATAGATATATATAAATCTATATATATCCCAAATATGTTATTTTTTTTCCTTTGTTCCCGCTTAAAATGTCAACAGATTCGGTGTGTGTGTCTTGATTTAAAATGTTATTAAATGATGCTTGATGGTTTTAATTTTAGAAATTTAATTAAAAGATACAAGCAGCAGCAAAATGGAATCGCCGTCGGTTTATTTTAAATACCATTCGACCCCGATGCAACACGAGAGTGGAATTTACTCGGCCACTTCAGCTGAATTGCATTCGCTCAATTCCGAGGAGAGAACGTACGATATTAAATATGATCGACGACATGAAGATGAAACGCCTTTTATACCTAAAAAAAAGAACTTTGAATTAAGGTTTGTAGACATTGCTATTCCCATTTAAAAAAAAAAAACCGAAACGTCGCTAAAGAAGTTTCACCTTAAAAAAAAATGCTTGACTTGAGAGCACAAGACTTGAAAAAATATATTTAATTAAAGTCCATAGCATCCATATTATTTAATTAATTAAGTACGTTTGCAGGTATTTGGACAGGAAGGTGTAAATCAATTAATATTAATCATATTCATTGAGAAGCCTGATGAAGTCAGAATAAAGCTGGCGAAACGTCTAAAAAATCAATGACAATTTTTTGATTTACACCTTCCTTTCCAAATAGCTGTAAACGTACTTAATTAATATATTTAATATCTAATAAATTATCATTTTTCTCGATTTAGACTATTTAAGATTTATTTGTAGACCTTAACGCACCAATTTCTTTTATTTTTTTTTAATTTCAAAATTAGCCTGACAAATGCGAGCCGGTCTCACATAAATCTGGAGTAATTTGAGCACAAGACTTGGGAAAAATTAATAAAGTTGTTGTAGAGAAATAAGGTCAATAGCTTACCATATGCAAATAATTTTTATTTTTTGCTAACGTTTTCGTCAACTTTGTTGACTTCTTCATGTCTCAAATAAATTAACTTTATATTTGTCATTTTATAATATTGATAAAATGACAAATATGCAAAGAAATTAATTTATTTGAGCCATGTGGAAGTCAACAAAGTTGAAAAAATAAAAATCATTTGCATAAACTATTGTCCTTATTTCCCTACAACAACTTTATTAATAGTTTTTGAGGAATTTAGTGTTGGTACTTGGTGAAACATTTGTTAAATTATTGGATACCAAGTATTTTTTATCCAATAATTTAAAAAATGATTCAACACCAAATTCCTTAAAAAGTATTGAAGATGCTAGTCAAGCAAAATTAATGGTGTATTATAGAAGAATTCTGATCAAGGATGTAATAGTCATTTTAAAACTCTTAATCTGAAACCTACCAACTATTTTTTATCCAATAACAACTTTATTAATTATTATTATTATAAATAATCAAAAAAACTTGAAAAAATATTTAATATCTAATAAATTAACATTTTCATCGATTTAAGATTTATTTGTAGACCTTAACACCCTAATTTCTTTCATTTTTTAAAAAACTACTGTTATTTAAGTTTTTCAAAATTAGCCTGACAAATGTGAGCCGGGCTCACATAAATCTGGAGTAAGACTTGAAAAAATTAATAAAGTTGTTGTAGGGAAATAAGGTCAATAGCTTACCATATGCAAATAATTTCCATTTTTTGTCAACTTTGTTGACTTCCTCAGGGCTCAAATCAATTAACTTCCCTGCATATTTGTCATTTTTATAATTATTCTTAGTAAACATAACAAGTCAATCTGAAGAATAATTAAAATGAAAGTTTTTTGCCGAGAGTAGCAGAATTTTTATATATTGAAGGAGACAATAAAAGAGTGTGTCTTCTGCTGGAAACTTGTCTTGCCCTCGAAACTATAGTCTCGTTATAAATAAATAAAATTTATAATTCCAGCAGAAGACACACTCTTTTATTGTCTCCTTCAATATATGAAGAATAATTATAAAAATAACAAATATGCAGGGAAGATAAATATTTAAGCCCTGAAGAAGTCAAAAAAGTTTATGAAACGTTGGCAATAAAATGTAAATTATCTGCATAACATAACTAATCAAAATTGTTTTTTTCTTTGGTGTACCTCTAAAATTTCTTGATGGTAGGTGTACCTTGAACACAAAAAGTTTGCGGAACACTGATTTAGACTATTTAAGATTTATTTGTAGACCTTAAAGCTCTAATTTCTTTCATTTTTTTAAAAAACTACTGTTATTTAAGTATTTCAAAATTAGCCTGACAAATGCGAGCCGGGCTCACATAAATCTGGAATAATTTGAGGACAAGACTTGAAAAATATTTAATATCTAATAAATTATCATTTTTCTCGATTTAGACTATTTAAGATTTATTTGTAGACCTTAAAGCTCTAATTTCTTTAATTTTTTAAAAAACTACTGTTATTTAAGTATTTCAAAATTAGCCTGACAAATGCGAGCCGGGCTCACATAAATCTGGAATAATTTGAGGACAAGACTTGAAAAAATATTTAATATCTAATAAATTATCATTTTTCTCGATTTAGACTATTTAAGATTTATTTGTAGACCTTAAAGCTCTAATTTCTTTAATTTTTTAAAAAACTACTGTTATTTAAGTATTTCAAAATTAGCCTGACAAATGCGAGCCGGGCTCACATAAATCTGGAATAATTTGAGGACAAGACTTGAAAAAATATTTAATATCTAATAAATTATCATTTTTCTCGATTTAGACTATTTAAGATTTATTTGTAGACCTTAAAGCTCTAATTTCTTTCATTTTTTTAAAAAACTACTGTTATTTAAGTATTTCAAAATTAGCCTGACAAATGCGAGCCGGGCTCACATAAATCTGGAATAATTTGAGGACAAGACTTGAAAAAATATTTAATATCTAATAAATTATCATTTTTCTCGATTTAGACTATTTAAGATTTATTTGTAGACCTTAAAGCTCTAATTTCTTTCATTTTTTAAAAAACTACTGTTATTTAAGTATTTCAAAATTAGCCTGACAAATGCGAGCCGGGCTCACATAAATCTGGAATAATTTGAGGACAAGACTTGAAAAAATATTTAATATCTAATAAATTATCATTTTTCTCGATTTAGACTATTTAAGATTTATTTGTAGACCTTAAAGCTCTAATTTCTTTAATTTTTTAAAAAACTACTGTTATTTAAGTATTTCAAAATTAGCCTGACAAATGCGAGCCGGGCTCACATAAATCTGGAATAATTTGAGGACAAGACTTGAAAAAATATTTAATATCTAATAAATTATCATTTTTCTCGATTTAGACTATTTAAGATTTATTTGTAGACCTTAAAGCTCTAATTTCTTTCATTTTTTAAAAAACTACTGTTATTTAAGTATTTCAAAATTAGCCTGACAAATGCGAGCCGGGCTCACATAAATCTGGAATAATTTGAGGACAAGACTTGAAAAAATATTTAATATCTAATAAATTATCATTTTTCTCGATTTAGACTATTTAAGATTTATTTGTAGACCTTAAAGCTCTAATTTCTTTCATTTTTTTAAAAAACAACTGTTATTTAAGTATTTCAAAATTAGCCTGACAAATGCGAGCCGGGCTCACATAAATCTGGAATAATTTGAGGACAAGACTTGAAAAAATATTTAATATCTAATAAATTATCATTTTTCTCGATTTAGACTATTTAAGATTTATTTGTAGACCTTAAAGCTCTAATTTCTTTCATTTTTTTAAAAAACTACTGTTATTTAAGTATTTCAAAATTAGCCTGACAAATGCGAGCCGGGCTCACATAAATCTGGAATAATTTGAGGACAAGACTTGAAAAAATATTTAATATCTAATAAATTATCATTTTTCTCGATTTAGACTATTTAAGATTTATTTGTAGACCTTAAAGCTCTAATTTCTTTAATTTTTTAAAAAACTACTGTTATTTAAGTATTTCAAAATTAGCTTGACAAATGCGAGCCGGGCTCACATAAATCTGGAATAATTTGAGGACAAGACTTGAAAAAATATTTAATATCTAATAAATTATCATTTTTCTCGATTTAGACTATTTAAGATTTATTTGTAGACCTTAAAGCTCTAATTTCTTTCATTTTTTTAAAAACTACTGTTATTTAAGTATTTCAAAATTAGCCTCGACAAATGCGAGCCGGGCTCACATAAATCTGGAATAATTTGAGGACAAGACTTGAAAAAATATTTAATATCTAATAAATTATCATTTTTCTCGATTTAGACTATTTAAGATTTATTTGTAGACCTTAAAGCTCTAATTTCTTTCATTTTTTTAAAAACTACTGTTATTTAAGTATTTCAAAATTAGCCTGACAAATGCGAGCCGGGCTCACATAAATCTGGAATAATTTGAGGACAAGACTTGAAAAAATATTTAATATCTAATAAATTATCATTTTTCTCGATTTAGACTATTTAAGATTTATTTGTAGACCTTAAAGCTCTAATTTCTTTAATTTTTTAAAAAACTACTGTTATTTAAGTATTTCAAAATTAGCCTGACAAATGCGAGCCGGGCTCACATAAATCTGGAATAATTTGAGGACAAGACTTGAAAAAATATTTAATATCTAATAAATTATCATTTTTCTCGATTTAGACTATTTAAGATTTATTTGTAGACCTTAAAGCTCTAATTTCTTTAATTTTTTAAAAAACTACTGTTATTTAAGTATTTCAAAATTAGCCTGACAAATGCGAGCCGGGCTCACATAAATCTGGCGTGACTTGAGCATAAGACCCTTGACAACATACAATTTTTTTTTTTGTTTTTTCTACCTTTGGCCTCGGTGGACACCATTTGGCCATCATTTGTACTTAATATAGGAAAGATAAGAGTAAATAAATATTATATTTAATATTTTTTTACTATGAGTTAAGGATTCTTGGTCACTTATTTCACATTAAAGATGTTTTCACCTTGCACCAACACCACAATCTCTACTAATTCTTAATATAGGAGTCACTCATATAATTTATTCATTCAAAATGTTCAATTTATATAAATAATTTAAGTGAAATTATGCATTTTACTATTTCTAATTAATAGAGATTGTGGTGTTGGTGCAAGGTGAAACATCTTGTTTGTCGCGAAACAACTACCTTAAGATATAAAAATAAAACGAATTTATTTTTGGAGAGACTTTAATCTCGATATATATATATTTCGGGTGGCTAACCCATCTTCAGGAGCAACAGGAAATAACTGAAATATATATCGAGATTGAAAGTCTCTCCAAAAATAAATTCGTTTTATTTTTTTATATCTTAATGTGAAACCTACCAAGTATTTTTTATCCTATAATTTTATCCTATAATCTTATATCCTTTTTAGTTTCTATTTGTTTGTTTATTATTTGATATAATAGGTGTACAACTTTGCTTCCGCCGTTTCGCAATAGATGGCTGTAGCGGTAAGTGGTAGTCGAAATAAATAGATCGTAGATGTAATACAATAAGCTTAAGAATTTGTAAACATAACCCCATCGAAATATTAGTCGATTTGTGTCTGCATCATAAAGTTATTCTCGATTAAACATGTCAGCTTACGAGCCAAATTCTCGTCATTTGCGGGAGGTTTTAATTTTCTGCTTTAATATGAAGAAATCTGCGGCTGAATGCTCTCAAATACCTATGGTGAGGCCGCTATTAGTGAAAGAACGTGCCGAGAGTGGTTTCAACGCTTCAAGAACGGTGATTTTGACGTCGAAGACCAGCATGGCGGTGGAAGAGAGAAGGTTTTCAAAGATGCAGAATTGGAGGCATTACTTGATCAAGACTCGTGTCAAACGCAACAAGAATTGGCAGGATCATTGGTAGTGACGCAACAAGCCATTTCAAAACGCCTAAAAGTAATGGGAATGATTCAGAAACAAGGAAATTGGGTGCCGTACGAGTTGAAGCCGAGAGATGTTGAACGGCGTTTGTTTGCTTGTGAACAGCTGCTTGCAAGACAAAGACGGAAGGGATTTCTGCATCGAATTGTGACTGGGGACAAAAAATGGGTTCATTACGATAATCCCAAGCGCAGAAAAGCATGGGGATATCCCGGCCATGCTTCCACATCGACGGCCAAACCGAATATTCACGGTTCCAAGGTCTTGCTCAGTATTTGGTGGGACCAGCTCGGCGTAGTGTATTATGAGTTGTTAAAACCGACTGAAACAATCACAGGCGATCGTTATCGAACGCAATTAATGCGTTTGAGCAGAGCATTGAAAGACAAACGGCCGCAATACAACAAGAGACATGATAAAGTGATTTTACAGCATGACAATGCTCGACCCCATGTTGCGAAAGTGGTCAAGACATACTTGGAAACGTTGAAATGGGAAGTTCTACCCCACCCGCCGTATTCTCCAGACGTTGCTCCCTCGGACTATCACTTGTTTCGATCAATGGCACACGGCCTGGCTGACCAGCACTTCCGGTCTTATGAAGAAGTGAAAAATTGGATCGATTCGTGGATAGCTTCAAAAGATGACCAGTTTTTTCAAAGCGGGATTCGTACGCTGCCCGAAAGATGGGAGAAAGTAGTGGCCAGTGATGGACAATACTTTGAATCATAAATGTATAACCAGTTTTTTACAATAAATCCTCGAATTTCGGAATAAAAACGGCGGAAGCAAAGTTGTACACCCTTTATTAAAAAAAAAAAATTCCAAAATTTTCCATATCTAAAAGTACACTTTTTGAATCAGAAATAATCAGGAATTTTTCATTGTTTTTACAAGAATTGATATAATCCAAAAGTCTTGAGAATATCCATCGCTTCGACTGTAAATATAGATACATGCTTCCTCAATTTAAACTGTTTGTAAAAATCTGTGTTTTCGTGATAAAATAATAATAAAGTAAATTTAAAAAGTGTAAAATTTTATGTAGGTTTCACAAAAATAATAGACAAGATGCTTATTAGCATAGCATGACAATATATTTCGGCCTACAACCCATTTTCAGGAGTTCAAAGAGAAAACTTGTTTTTGTGAAACCTACCTAGAATTTTATATTTTATAAATTTTCTTTACTTTTTTAAAATATACCATATGTTTCACCTAGGACTTAACAAAACTTACATATTATATATTTTTACTTTACCACACAGGGTATGATCAAGTATTGTAATCGTGCATGAAAAAAGTGGTTTTTTCCTTCTTTTTTTCGAAATATCTCAAAAACGGCTGAAACTATTTCGATTAAAAAAATTGAGCGAAACCATGGCATTTCGCTCTACAAAAAAGCTCTAATAAGTGAACATTGAAAAAATTATATTTTTCGAGATAATAATTGTTTTGTCAAAATGTCCCAGAAGACTAAAAATGGAAAAACTAACCGCCCAAAATGGGGGGGGGGGGTGCATGGTCAAAAAATTAAAATCTTGGCCATTTGACCAAACTCAACCAAATCACAGAAGTCTAAAAAGCAAAAACTAGCCCCCCCCCTCTCCCCTACATGATTATAAATAATTTTATTAAATATTAAATATAAGTGAGGGGCCAGGTTGTATGGTAAAGTCAAAGTGGATGGCCACATCAGAACACGTCAGCTTATTTAATATCTAATTTTAAGAAGTTACTGGTTTCATTTTGACTTATTAAAAATATAAATAAATATTATTCCAAATTTATTTATTAATTAAAATAAATCCAACACCTACCTACCAGTCGACAATTTAATATGTATTTTAAATGAAACTTAATATTTTAATCTTATAATTTTCTCAGAAATTTAAATTTATATATTTTGCCATATCTCTTAATAAAAAAAAGAATTTATTCAATTTATTAAAATGATCATTTTCATATAAATATCAACATTAATATTTAGATTTAGAAGTCAAAATGTCATGAATAAACTAGAAAATATTAATAATAGTAGTGGGTTGATGGAGAGATCAGCCAAAGTAGGATGCATCGGGTTCAATAAAACTTGCAGAATAATTCGGTCTAAATTTTATTGAATTGAAAAGTTTTTTTTTGTCTTGCCGAGTAGCAGAGTTGTTGATTCACAAAGAGAAACAAAGAGGTTCTCCTCTGCTTGATGCAAATAAACATACACACATATATATCGAAATTATATATCTGTATATATATTATTTATTTGTTTGAGATTATAGTATCGAAGACTTGGTCTTCATCATCAGTTTTTTTTTAATTCTAAATATTGTTTTTCATGAAGTCAATACCGTATGGATATTGAAAATTTTCGATCTTTATTTAGCTAGGAGCCAGTTAAAATCAAGCAGAGGACAACCTTTTTGTTTCTCTTTGTGAATCAACAACTCTGCTACTCTCGGCAAAACAAAAACTTTTCAATTAATACCTTTATTGGTACTCCAATATTACTACCCTAAGCTTTCCTCCAAATCTGTGTTATTGAAATTTTTCTACGTGCCTCAAAATAAGAAAATTTCAGAAGTTTTTTCAGTTTTTCTTGAATAACTCTATAACGGTTTATCAAATCAAAAAGATATCTATTAGATAAATTAAAGCTCTTTAAATTACGCTTAAAATGATAACAATTTCATTTATTTAGGTTTAGTTGAACCGGTACTAGCGCTTGTCAAATAACAACCCCCGGGATCATTTTTGAATATCCCTAAAACTCGTACTTTTTTCGATTTTTCCCAATTTGGACCATAAAGGAGCATGTTTTCGACAAAGACCATTCTATACATTTTAAACTAGATAAAATTTGATACAATTTAAATAAAGTTTTATCTTAATTGGATAATTTTTTTTTGCAAAAAATCGTAGTTTTTCCATCATAAAATGAAAACCACTCATCCTAAAAACTTGATTCCTAGGGAATTTTGTTGACTTGAACGTTTACTTAGACCACTTTTTTGTTAAAATTCTTAGATTTATAGATATTTTACATTTTTCAAACGCTGCTCTAGTTCCAAACCTAGTGAGAATAATCAAAACTAAATTTCACATGGTGCATTGAAATTAAGTCTGATTAGATTATGATTGAAATCGAACCAAAAATTAAGCGGGAGAGAGGCTCTTAAAAAATTAAAATTAAAAAAAATTTTTTTTAATTTTTTCTCCTCTTAATGGCCTCGGAATGAATTCCATTGTAGCCAGTCTACCATGAGTCTAAAATTTTCACAGCCAAATATAAATTAGGCATAACAATTACAAAACTGTGTATAATCATATATACAATAATCAACAAATAAACAATAAATAAAATAATAAATAAATAAAACAATAAATTAATAAATGGATAATGAAAAAAATGTCACAAATAATAAAATTTTCACAGCCAAATATAAATTAGGTATAATAACTATATATGTAGTTGTTAATTGTAATAATAATAACATTTTCAAACAACGTTTTACATTTTTATTTATGAATTATTTTTAATCATTTTTTTTGCTTTGTTAAAAATTCTAATTTTCTTTTTATTTTATTTTTTGTTCTATAATTTTTAGATCTGAAATAGGCAAAATCTCCAAAATCAATTTCCTTGATAATGAATCGTTTTTTCACGATTCGTGCGTTGACGCACAAATGGAGCACGAGGAGAGTTTCGAGGTGCCTCAGATGCCGCAGCCAATTATTACAAATTCCTATGAAGATGATGATATGGATATCGAGAATGATGACTCTTTAATGAATCATGATCATTCGTTATATGACCTTTTCGGGCCATTAAAACACGCCAAAAGCACCCCGAAAACGGCTCTCGCTACGCGTGTTGTTAACCACCCAAATATTATTAACACCTTTGGGACAAAATTTAAAATACCTTCACCACAAAAACAACAACAACAACAACAACAACAACCGGATCAATATCCGAAGCGTGTGTCTTTGGTTGGAAAACAACATGTCGATTTTCTATCATGTTTAGGGTTCGAAGCAAATTATAAACCTGTTGTTAATAAAATATTGAATTATCTCGAACCGAAAGATTTATCTGTAGTTTCGATGGTGTCAAAAACATGGAGAAAAGTTTGTCAGAATAATAAAAAATGCAATAAATTACGAATGGAATACCTAGACTCGAGAAAAAAACGAAAGGAAAACTTAATTCTTGTAAGTTTATTATATTTTATATTCTACTATTAAGTATACATGGTGGAACAATAAAAAGTTCACGGCTAATCATTTTCTGTACCTATGTATGTCCGTCCCCCAACAAAAACAGTCGTCATGGTTACCAATTTAAATGAAATTATCTATACATATAGGGGTCGGATAGGCTAGATGGTAGCGTGTCAGCCTGCTAACCAAGTGGTCCCCGGGTTCGAATCCAACTCGAGGCATCCGGCTAAAATCTGACCCCCGGGGTAGGGACAAATTTAAATAAAATAAATAGTATCGTAAATTGGCTTAGGGCTAAAAAGGACGAAAATCCAAAAAAATCTATACATATAAAATTAAGGTTTTGTTTGTACAGTGCGGTGGGAGTGCTGGGCTGGTTTCGGGGGGGGGGTTCAGGGGCGAGCCCCTGGCTAGCAAGAAGGCCTCCGAAGAAGAATTTATCCTAAAGTTTAAATTTTTTCTCTTTTAAAATTAAAATACCAATTTTCTTCTGTCATCCATTTTCACTTTATAGATGGGCATCAAAAATAAAAGTATTTAATATACGTAGTTTCGATACATTTGTATTTTGTATCGAATTTTCATTTATTTTGTATTTTGAAAATACTCAAAATTCATTTTATTTTTAACCGACTTCAAAAAAGGAGGAGGTTCTCTATTCGACTGAATTTTTTTTTTTTTTTTGTGCCTATGTTACCTCATATCTCCGCCAATTGTCAACCGATTTTGAAAATTTTTTTTGCATTGGGTCCAGTCTAGCTTCCGATTGGTCCCATTTTTTTCGTTTTTTTTTTCATAGGTATTAGACCTTTTTTATTAGGTTTGTTTAGACCTAACCTCTTTGTTTATGAACCGATTTCGATGGTTCTTTTTTTATCCGAAAGGGGTGTCTTAGGGATGGTGTCATATTAATTTGGTCAAGTTCTGATGATATAATCACTATTAATAACATCACTAAAAAGAGAAAAATAAAAATAATTTTTAAGAAAAAATAAAAACCGACTTCAAAAAATTAAATGCAACAAATAAAATACACTAAAAAGTATAAAATAATTATTATCTTATTTAGTTATAAATAAACGACGAAATATTAACATGAAATTACTTTTTGAAGTTGGTACCAAACATATACCTTTTATGAATCGCACTCGACGGATCTTACTTAGTACGTTTGGCGGGTACGCTCGCTTATAGGTATAGTTTGTTTGGTACCGACTTCAAAAAGTAATTTCATGTTAATATTTCGTCGTTTAGTTGTAACTAAATAAGATAATAATTATTTTATACCTTTTAGTGTATTTTATTTGTTGCATTTAATTTTTTGAAGTCGGTTTTTATTTTTTTCTTAAAAATTATTTTTTACGCTAGTGTTTGGGCTTTCCGGGATGATACTTAACCCGAAAAGGCATAATTTAACTGATGGGGATGTTTGAAAAATTTGTGGCATATTATTAAAAGAATATGCAAACACATGATATAGGGGTATGGTCAAGTATTATAATCGTGCATGAAAAAAGTGGGGTTTTTTTGGTTCGTTATTTCGAAATATCTCAAAAACGGCTGAAAGTTTTGAAAAAAAAATGGAGCAAAACCATGAGACTATAGTTTCGAGGGCTTTGCTCTCTTCATCAGTCTATTACAATTGATGAAACTATAGTCTCTTTATAAATAAATTAAAAAATTTATTATTTCACCAAAAGACACACTCTTTTATTGTCTCCTTTATTTTATAAAATTTCTGCTACTCTCGACAAAAATAAACTTTCAATTTAAATTTATTTTAAAGCAAATCTTTGTTAATCAGCTATTTTAATAATTTATTAAAACTATATATTAAATTTAAAAATTAATAAAATATAGTCCTTGTTTTTTATTAGAAAAAGAATCAAATTTTAGTTGAATATTTAATATGATACTGTGTGGGTCGTAGAGCATCTTAAACATTTTTTTTGGATTAAATTATTTATATATTTGTTAATGGTGAGAACGTCACTTCGCATAAATATGTAGTACACAATGTCAAAAGTATATTTAGGGGCATTTTAGAAATTGTTGAAAATCTGCCCTAATCTCAAGCCAAAATTCATTCAATGACATAAACCTCGGAAATTCACTATGCTTTAATTTATTTGAATTAATTTTTTGTCACTGCACATTATAATTCTTTCAATATCATTGTCGATTATGTTTTACGACCAAAAATTTTTTTGCAACCTATAATTTAAGAAGCACAGCTCTAGCTCGAAAACAAGTGTGGATACCAAAATAAAATTTCACGTGTAGATTCTTTATATTGAGATTAAGAGCTGATTCAAGTTTAGTTGAAATCGAAATAAAAATTAAGTGACGGAGGGGGGGGGGGGCTTTTAATTAATTAAAATTTTCAAACAACTTGGCTAAAAATAAACTGATGAGATCATCCATTCACAGGACTACCATACGCCTGGTCCCTCTTTTATATTTAATATATAATCAAATAATTTAAAATTACTCTCCCCTTAATTTTGGCCCTCTTATCAATTAATAATATATTCATTTAAATATAGGACTATTTTAGGGTAAATAGCTTTCTAATGAGTTAATGTCCGTTTTAGTTTGACACTGATGTCTTCTTTTCATATTTATAGTATCCCAGTCAATGGAGTACAATATCGAAACATTTATAAATATATTTATTTATAAAAATACAAATACATATATGAACTTAGACCACTTTCAAAATAAACAGTCCATATTATATGGATATGTTTATTTATCTATCTATTCTTTATTAATTTTTTTTTCTATTTTCAGAATCGTACACCGAAAAAGAAATTCTCAACGCAACATGTAGTCAAAAGTGGTTTACTTACTCAAGTGCAAACGAAGGGGACATTTAAAAGTGTCAATCAAAACATTTTACCTAAATTGAATAGCGCGGCAACAAGTCCGCCAGTCAGCCCGAGTAAACGGAAATTCTACAACTATATGAAAGTGAGTTGCAATCTACATATTTATTTCCAAATAAAAAGAAAAATATTTATATGAAACTGTTTTGGATTTGTATTCTTTTGGTAGGGCTAAACGAAAAGAGAACTAGCATTTATTTAATTGAAATTCTCATTTTTGATTTTAAGTCAATATTGACTTCAAATAGCCAGTGATATCTGAATAATAATAAAGGAATAAACATATTAATATTTCTAAATATATATATTTATAAAGTCTAGCAAACGATCCGTTGCAGTTTATTTTTACTAAATTCCCCAAATTTTCATTTTCTTTAATTATTTCTACAATACATTCTTGGCCTCAATTACTCAAAAATCTTGAACTTTTTCCCCTTTTTAACAATTAAAACGGACCCATTATTTTGGATATTCAGTTTCAATTTGCAAATGCCATGTCTGTTTAAAAACAACACCAAAGTTTTATAATTTTTTGATTTTTTTAATTGTTAAAAAGGGAAAAAGTTCAAGATTGTTGATTAATTGAGGCCAAGAATGTATTGTAGAAATAATGAAAAGGATTAAGGATGTTTCTTCGCATAGTGGGAATTGTCTTTTGACAGAGTGAGTGATAAGATGGGGGCCACTGAGGAAGTCGAAATAAATCGACGAAACGTCTGGCCCATTTAATAAAAACTCTGTTTCCTGTTTAATTATTATATATGTTATGGACCAAGTGATAATAGAGCATTATTCATAATAGTAAAGATTTGAGCATCTTATTTTTGAAAAGAGTTGGAATGTTTTTCAAAAATGAGCTCGGGTTCAGATTAACAAATCAATTATAAACGAGAAAGAATTTAATTTATAGGACAGATTCTATGATTTTAAAAGAAATATTATTAAATTGCGATATCAGAGGGGATTCATCCCCCAGGAGTCGAACCTGAGAACTAACATGCTTTCCGGGCAGTCAGCTCACACCCTCGAGACTTAATTTAATTTCCGTTATATATTAATGGAGTGAAAGATTTCTATGCTTATATCAAATATTGTGATTCAGAGGGAGTTTTTTGTCTCGAGGGTGTGAGCCAGCTGCCCGGAAAGCAAGTTGGTTCTCAGGTTCGACTCCTGGGGGGATGAATCCCCTCTGATATCTCAATTTAATAATATTTCTTTTAAAATCATAGAATCTGTCCTATAAATTAAAATCTTTCTCAATTATTCATAATGTCCAGACAGTTTGAAAAATGCCCAATATGAGTAGGCAATGTGATAAAAATTATTAAAATAATTAAATTGACCTTGGCTTTATGATTAATGTAGGTCACCTATTGGCCAGAAATAAAAAGATGTAAATTATTAAATTATTTTAATTTTGACATACATTATTATTATAAAAATCAATATGGTAGATAAGTAACGAATACTATTAAAGTAACAAATCATAAAACAAATATTAGTTTTTTAAGCTTAATCAGACTTCTGTTTAACGAAAAGGAACTAAAAACAAATTAAATTATTGAACTATTTTTTTTTTTCAATTGTCACATATATTTATTAAGTGCCCTTAATAATCACTTGGTCCATAACATAAATATAAATATAGCTTAAAAAGAAAATATATAAAAATTACAACATATAAGAATAGTAAATATGTTCTATATAGAATCTATACATGCGAAGATCCCGGGTTCGAACCCCGGCTGATTCTTTTGTCTATAATAAAAAAAATATTTTATTTGTTGTTCTTTAATTTAAATTGTTTTATAATTGTCTTTCGACGTTGCCTCGTGTGATTGATCCCCGGGATAAAGAAAAATAATTTTCGACCTTTGGAAGGCGTTTTAATATAGTTTAAAAAGTACCTGGAGGCATCGAGCGATGCTCGGTAACTTCTTCCTTCAGTTAAAATTTTTATTTTAATATTATTTTTAATTTAAAATTCTGATAAAAAGGTCGATTTTTATTTGAGAGCCGTTTTCAAATTAAAAAAATACAAATATATCTATATAGTATTCGACCACTGTACCCCCCACCTCCACCCTGCTCGACCCCACCCCCGAAACCTCGCCCTACCATCGGATCCCCCACCTTCTGCACCCCCCACATCCACCACATCCACCCCCGCTCCGCATTAAGATCGCTTTCTCATCCTCAAAACTTGTTAATAGAGTTTGTTTCATCAAAATCGTTAGAGCCGTTTTTAGAAAAAAAAAAAAAAAAATACAAATGCTTAAATATATATACCTGGAAGACCGAGCTTTGTTCGGGCTTAGCTTGACATCAACACATCACCATCACAATAGTTTTTCAAGGCCTTTGAGAACAATTAGTCCAACCCATTGTCTGTCTGGGTAAAATAATAAAAGGAAAACCTTTTTTAAACTCCAAGATTTGCATCTGTCTACCTGAGAATAATTAATTTGATTACGAAAAAACCCATCAAAAACAATTTTGTCGAAGATGAGACCGTGACAGATCGAATTGTCATCCCGAAAACCCCTAAGCCGTGAATTTCATCAAAATCGGTAGAGCCGTTTTCAAAATAGAACTAAGATACAAATATATAAATAAACAAATATATATATAAACAAATATACAATTTTTGCTCGTTTAATAATAGTTTAAAAATAATTAATATTTCTTACAGCAATTTGAGCTGCGAAAGTTAAATAATGTAATCAATAATTTCTTATGTTAATTCTACATATTTAGAAAATTATTTTATTATTTTTTGAAAAGGAAAAATGAATTGAGCACCCGACAGGATTCGAACCCGTGTCTCTCTCCTTTAGCCTCTCCTCTTACCTAAAATCGGAGTGGGTGCTCATACTTGAGAACGATCGCAGAATAAGTCGATTGAAACGTTGTAGTTTATTTGATTATTTTATTCATGTTCAATAAATAATTATAATTAATTATGTGGGATTTTACTAAAATTTCAACTCTTAATTAATGTTTTTTTGTTATTGTTTCAGGCTGCCCAGCGTTGTTCGTCAAATGAAAGTTTGTCGCCGTGTCCGCGGTGTAATTTGCCAGCGATTGTCGCCGATACGCATGGCCGATGTAGCCGTCTTGTATGTCAATTCAACTTTTGCACCCTGTGCCGGGCGCCGTACCACGGCCCGGGGAGCACTTGTCAAATTGTCCAGGGCAATCGGCATCGAGACGTACGAATCGGATCAAAACGAAGTAAAAACTTCTTACGTCGTCTGTGATTACGATGAACAACAACAACAAAACCACATCAAAGTGTTCGGTGGATATGGTTGTCGAGTGGCAAATTTGTTCTTGCCCCTCCTAATCCCGGTTAATCGACCAATCAAAGGGCGATCTACTTAAAATACTCGGAAGCTCTCTCTATTTTAAAAATACTCATATTTCCTTTTGTTTTGAGTTTTGTTTCTCCCCTCTCTCGTTTGTATTTTTGTTTTTTCTTCTTCTCAATGTTTGTTTCAACGCCTAGTCTTATCGCTTATTTTTATCTTCATCAACTTTTGTATTCATGTACATGTATATATTATATTTATCGACAAAAAAAACTAAACAAAAAACAAACAAACAAAAAAACAACAAGAATTCTTTGAATCATGTTATTGATAATATTGTTGAGATTTCTGTTCTGTGTTCCAGTTTTTGTTATCTCGTTTTTATTATACTTATTTCAATTGTTCATGTTCATCTTGATTCATAGATTTATTATTATGTGTATATAGATTTTAGATATTTAGGACTTGAAAAATTCTCCATTTTTAGTGAATGGAATTTCTTTGATTTCGTTAATTCGAAGCATTACCCCCCCCCCCCCCCCCTTCACCCCCCTTGATTTTGTTGTCTGTTTTTATATAATAATTCAACTACAGGCAACAGTTTTTTAAAAATACAAAAAAAAAAAAAAAAAACTAACCACATAAACGAAAAAATCTTGCCATAATTTTTTTACCCACCTGTAATTTTTTTTTTTAATCTAATGAATAAATAAATTAACTAGTTTTAAATAATTAAATAATAAAAAAAAATGAAAAAAAATTTCACATCACAAATTGTATTTAGAAATTCAAATATATATTTTTTAAAAATATAAATTACGAGATTTTGTATTATAAAAAAAAATCCGAAACAATTATTGTTGCAACACCTTTCCCAATAATCCGAAAAAATTGGGGATTAATTTTTTAAGGCTCCTATAAATCCAAGAAATTCATTTTACTTGATAATAATAATAATAATAAAACAACTATTTCCTTATCCTGTGGTGGAGAGACTGTCAGCTCTGCTCAAATATCTATAAAGCGGGGAATCTTCCAGGGCGACTCATTAAGGCCCCTTATTTTTTGTTCAGCGTTGAATCCTCTCTCTCACATGTTAAACAATGGAGGGTATGGATTTGAAATCGAAAGCGGAAAAATTGTTGAGAAAGTAACACACTTGCTGTATATGGATGATTTGAAACTATATGCAGCTAAGGAGGCTGAACTTTGAGCTCTTTTAAGACTGGTGGAAGTGTTTTCTTGGGATATCCCCATATCTTTTGGGCTGGATAAATGTAGAAGTATAAATGTCCTAAGTGGAATACAGCAGTCTGTTGGATTTACTCTTGAAGATGGGCAAACAGTTGATCCGCTGAATGAGGAAGAAACGTACCACATGGGCTGAAAAGTCCCGGGCCTAACAAAGAAAACACGGCTTTTTTAAAAATTATTGGATAAAAAAATACTTGGTAGGTTTCACATTAAGATATAAAAATAATTTAAAAAATGTTTCACCAAGTACCAACACCAAATTCCTTAAAAACGGTTTTTTTGTTCAAAATTATCTTTATTCATCAACGTAATCTCCATCAAGAGCAACGCAATCATTCCAGCGCCGCTCTAACATTTCGATACCACTTTTGTAGAATGATTTATCTTTTGCCTCAAAATAGGCCTCAATTTTCGCTGGGAGCTATTCGAAGTTCAATTCATGTATTTTTGCCGTTGTTTTGATTGACTTGTGACACGGTGCGTTGCCTTGATAAAACAGCACTTTTTTCTTCTTCAAATGGGGCCGTTTCTTTGCAATTTCGACCTTCAAACGCTCCAATAACGCTATATAATATTCACTGTTGATGGTATTTCCCTTCTCAAGATAGTCGATGAATATTACACCACGCACATCCCAAAATACCGAGGCCATAACCTTTCCAGCCGATTGTTGTGCTTTTGGGCGCTTTGGACGAGGTTCACCAGTTGCTGTCCACTCAGATGACGATCGTTTTGATTCCGGAGTTAAGTGATGGATCCATGTTCATCCATTGTCACATATCGACGCAAAAATTCCGGTTTGTTACGTTTAAATATGTCCAAACACTGCTCAGAATCATCAACACGTTGTTTTTGGTCAACAGTGAGCAAGCGTGGCACCCACTTTGAACAGAGCTTTCTCATACTCAAATGCTCATGTAATATAAAGCCAACACGTTCTTTTGATATCTTTACGATGTCAGCTAACTCATGCAGTTTCTGCGATTTTGTGGATTTTTTTGAAGTTTTCTGGTGTTACCGCCTCATTTGGACGTCCACTGCGTTCTGCATCATCGGTGCCCCTACGACCACGTCTGAAGTCAGCACTCAGCAAACCAACGTTTTATTGTTGTTTCTGATGGAGAGGAGTTCCCATAACACTTTTCTAGCCATTGCTTCGCTTGAACGGTATTTTTTTCCCATCAAGAAGCAGTGTAAAATTAAAACACGAAATTGTTTTTGATCCATTGCTCTGAAAAGCGTCACTGTTAGCACAATAAATCACAAACTAATGAATAGAATATCATGAAACAGCTGTCTTTTGAAGGTTGGCACTAACTGAAAAAGAGGTGAATTCAAAAATGCTAGCGCAATGTATGTGTTAGGCTCGGTATTTTTCAGCCCATGTGTTACAAATACTTGTTGTGCAGCAAGCTCTCAGTATAGAACACAAGACCATGAAGCAACTCACCATCAAGAAATTTATAGATAGGGTTAAAACTGAAAAGGCTGAAAACTAAACTATCAGGCAAGAGTTTATGCAAAGCAATCAATTCATGGGCAGGTTCAACACTCATATACACGTTCGGGATAATTCTCTGGACAAAAACAGATTTAAATATTCTTGAGAGAAAAATAAGGGTAAACTTCACTAATGTGAGAGCCAATCATCCTAAATCTGCAATTGAATGATTTGTGCTTGATAGAGAGTATGGGGCAGAGGAATTATTGACCTGCGACAGCTGCACAGGAAACAGATTATAAATCTTTGAGAATATTTTTTGCGCAAAAAAACAACATCGTGTCTGCACGCAGCAATAGTCCGGGCTGATGTTAATCTTATTCCAGTGAATCTCGGGGGGGGGGGGGGGGGGATATTGGTGGGGTTGAGCAGCTCGGCACGCATGAGGATCTTGAGAACAACTGGAAACGCAAGGTGTTGCATGGGAGGCATCCTCATGACTTGGGCTAGGACCATGTTGACAGAAAAGCTTCAAACTATTGACTGACTCATGGAGATCTGTTCCCGGAGACTGAGGGCTTCGTAATTTCAATAAAAAACCAGGTAATAGCCACAAAAAATTACTTTAAATACATTATTAAGGATCAGAATGTGACAGATGCAGAATGTGTTGTGCTATGTCCCAAACTATTCAACATGTCACTTCGACCTGCCAAGTCCTCGCCAGTACGGATTATACTCATAGGCACAATCAGATGGCAAATGTTATCCATCAAGAACTTGCTCTTCATCATGAACTAATAAACACCAGAGTTCCCTACTATGAGTATACTCCGGAAAGTGTACTTGAAAATAAGGGTTGTAGACTATATTGGGACCACCATTTAAATTAATTTAAAAAAACTGCTGAAAAATAAGTCTTATTTAATACCTATAAAAATCCTCACCACCACCGTGAATTAAAAAATCATAATTTTAACATTACAATAAAATCATAGTGGCCTTGTACATTATTGAAAAAAAGTCAATTATAATAGAAAACAATTGAAGATAGTCTTTTGTTTTTCCTTATTTGTCAATTATTGGTATTGTTTGTTACAAACACAATTTTATCATGAATAATTTCACTTTTTTTCGAATTAGCCGATATGCATTTAATGTTTTAATGAAGTTCAAGGTGGACATTTTGAACATTTTTTATTATAATTTATAATTGACCATTTTCCATTGTACACGGCCACTATGAATTTATTGTAATGTTAAAAGTATGAGTTGTACTATATATATGACAGAAATAAAATATTAAAATGGCTATATGCTCTACCACTACGAGAAAGGATGGAACGCAGCAGAGTCATTTCGCGATCTCAACTAACTTTTTGGCGAAGGAACAATTACTGATAGTGCAAGCAGTACGGAAGTGGTTTGCCCGTTTCAAATCAGGTGACACTAGTTTGGAGGATAAAGAAGGAAGAGGTCGGCCATCGGATTTTGATGATCAGGCACTTCTGACAGCCGTCATCTCAAATGGCATTTGTTATTGGTTTAACGACACGAATGAACAGCAACAATGGCGAATCCTGGACAAAAACGGCAATTCAACATAAACAGCGACGTCTACCTCCCACAGCTTGACCGTCTTCACGGTGCAATCGAGGCGAAAAGACCGCGCAAAAAGAACCACATCGTGTTCCATCACGATAACGCACGTCCACATGTTGAGCGTCGGGCCGTCGAAGGGCTGGGATCTACTCCCACATTCGTCGTACTCACCAACCGAAGCACCGACGGACTATCACATCAACCGCTCTTTGAAAAACTGGCAAAAGACCAAGATCTACGACGATTTGGATGACTTGGTGGCCGATGTCAAAGCGTGGTTTGCCTCCAAGAATCGTGACTTCTTCGCCCGTGGAATCGACCGACTGCCAAGCAAATGGGAAGCAGTTATTGAAGTAGATGGTGAATACGTTCCCGAATAATCATTTAAACATGTTTTTGTTAAATTTTATTATTATTTTTGCTGAATAAAAATATTTTTAAAAAACGTTCCATAATTATGCATCAACCTAATATATTTAACTTCATTATTTCAAGTTAGAAATATATAAATTCGGATATTATTTTCACTTAATATTTGACAAAAATCACCTTCGATTCTCTATCGAATCTAATACAGGAAACATACGATTGGATATTATCATTTAACAGTGAAAAAGTGAAATTCATGAGAAAAAAATCCACTTTGCCTATTCATTCAAGCAAGCAGTGGATCTGGGCTTGGAATTTTTTATGTTCAAAAATATTTAAACCTCTCTATCTTAAAAACCATAAATCGGAGAGATTTTATTCAAAGGACCTTTTTTGTATAAAATTTAATTTTCTACAAATTTTCTCTCCAGGTTTATTCGATTAAGTTAATATATTAGCCAATAAGAGAAAATTATTTATGTTGAAAAATATTTAAACCCCTCTATCCTGAAAACCATTAATCGGAGAGATTTTATTCAAATGACATTTTTTGTAGAGAATTTTATTTTCTACAAATTTTCTCTTTAACTTTATTTGATTAAATTAATATTTTAGCAAATAAGAGAGATAAAATGCGAATTATTATCTAAAATTGACTTTCTAGGCATATTACTCGTATGTAGTTTTGAAAATTTTCAAACTGCAACAATTTTATTACAAATAATTTATTTCAATGATGTAAATAGTGTCTATATTCAAAATATTCCATTTGTTTAAGTCTTTCTTTATATTCATTAGATAAAGCAACTTTCTTTTTACTTTTGAAATTCCAACTGATAAAGAGAAATTTATTAAAGAAAACGTTTGAGTTTTATTACAACTTTGAAGAATGTTTTCTTTTGCTCATTTAATAGTATAAGATAAGATTAGTCTAGTTATCGATTTTCATGACTAGTACTTTTTTAATATTACTAATTCACCAATCAATTTGAAAACTACTTGTGTAATACTACTTTTATTTATTATTTTTATTAATTGATTTATTATTTTCTATTGGACGCTTCATAAATTAACAGCAACATAAATATTCTTTGAGGAAAATGATAAGTTTTGACATTATCTAATCTCCAGGGTACTAACTGAATTAGAAACGGGAACTTGCTTGGAGATGATTGGCAGTTTGTGGTTATTCGTGGGTGGATAAAGAAAGAAATCAATCAGCTCGCGAGGAACAGAGCGCTTAAGGTAATCAATCAAAGCTGGTATGCCTGTCATACGTCTTTCACTTACCCTCATCCATCTCACTTTTTATTTTGTTTCTTTAAAATAAGTCATAAATTTATCCTGACGGTCAGAGCTCTTTACTCGGGGATTTTTTGATTTAATTAAAAGCGATTTATTTAGTTATTTATTCATGATTATATATATAAATCTAAGAGCTGTATCAAAAAAGTGGCCCAAGTAAACGTTCAAGTCAACAAAATTTCCTAAAGAATGAGACGGGAATCAAGTTTCTAGGATGAGTGGTTTTCATTTTATGAAGGTAAAACCATGATTTTTTGCAAAAAATTGAATTTTCAACCTCATTGCGGCTCGGGTTACCATTATCCAATCAAGATAAAACTTTCTTTGAATTGTAGCAAATTTAATCTAGTCTAAAAATGTATAGAGTGGTCTTTGTCGAAAACATGCTCCTTCGTGGTCAAAATGGGAAAAAATCCGGGGGCTGTTTTTTGGATACCCATAAAAAAATCGAACTACTGGACCAATTTTTTTTAATCGACGCGAAATTTTGCCCTCTTTAATTTACTATAGGACGGTTATTTACAAAATAGGGACCGTTTTCGAATTGCAAGTGAAAAGCTGGAAAAAGGGAACTTTAACCCCCACACCCTTTCTCGAGCTCAACCCCCACCCTCGGGGACTTTTGACACAAATTGATTAACCCGAGTCTAAGGGAAGTGTTTTAAGACCATTTCCAAAACTCTGAGAGATTTTTTCCACCTATTTGTCTAATTTGACTGGACTATATAATAGCATTAATAATAAAAGTAAAGATTTGAGCATCTCAGGTTCGACTCCTGGGGCGATAAATCCCCTCTGATATCGCAATTTAATAATATTTCTATTAAAATCTTAGAATCTCCTAAAAATTAAATTCTTTCTCGTTTAGCATTAATAATAATAAAATTTAACCCTCTATAAGAAAAATCTTGAGTCGAGGGTTAAATATCTTAATATTATTTTTAATTTTAAAGTCAGGTTACAAAGATCGATTTTTATTTGCAGACAGAATTTTAAATTATTTTTTTTCCAACATTTTGGACCCACTCTGGCCATTATCCATTATCAAGGCAGAAGAAGGAGAGAAGTTTCCCGAATTGTCGGATATTTTTAAGATAATTGAATTGACGCCACAACAAATTATTTAATAAAAACTACCTATAATTAATTAAATTTTCTAATTTGAATATATATTAATATTTGTAATGAATTATTAATGGGTTTTAAAATTAATTAATTAATTGAAATTCTCCTTCTTCTATAGAATAGACTCCTAATTAATTTATTTTTTATAAATTTATTAAACCAATTATTTTACATGAATTAATGTATACATTATATTTGAGCTTCGACTCCGGAGATTACTTCTCCACCATCGAGTGTCCTTGATCATCTTTTTAGTCCTTGTTTTTAATAAGAGGAAAAAACTAATTAAAGAAAAAACCTTTTTTTCCGATAATTATTCCAATTCCATATTTCTCCCTTCACCCCATTCCCCCTAATTAATTTAATTTCTAAATTTTAATTTATGAAAGTTTTTATAATGAACTATTACTGGGTATTAAAATTAAAAACAAAAAATGGCATTAATAATAGCTATTATAGGTAGCATTAATGTCTATAATAGCCAAAGATTAGTTAAATCAAGATGAGACATAATTGATTAATATATTAAATAAAAAACCACTATCAAAATATGTTTTAATTTTGCCAAAAAAATACAAAATATTTTTTTTTTCTAAAGATGGAAGTACAAACCCAGATAGCACAAGAGATTCTTCGAATATCCACCAAATATATTAAAAGTACATATACAATTCCAATTATCCTCAAAATATTCTTAGAATAATTGCACCGGAAAATTTCTTTGACAAATCTTCCGAGAATATCCTTTGGTGGATAATCTAAGAATGTTCAACTAAGAATATTCTAGTAAATTGAATTAAATGTCTTACACGAATATTTTAGTTCTAAGAAAATTGCCATAATATCTACGAAGGTTGGAAGATTATTCACAGGATATTCCAATATCCAGAAAAGATATTATCAGAATATTTATAAATTATTCTTGTGCTACATGGGCTTGGACCACTTTTTTGATAAAACTCTTAGATTTATAGATATCCAGTATTTTTGGATCATTTTTGAAGAAGTTATGAGCGAAAAACCGAAATTCGAAATCTTTTAAATTGGTGATCAAAAAAAAAAAATTCAAAATTTACCAGGAAGAGTTTTTAATGGGTACTAAAAAATGTCAAAAAATGAAAGAAATCAAAAATTAGAATTTTTTAAAACGTCCGTGGAATGTCTCATATATATAACTCTATAGCCTTATTTAAATAAAACTCATTTAATACACATATGGTAGGCGTAGCCACGGGGGTGGGGGCTCATGGGATGAGTAACGGCAACGACAAACCGTTTCTTATGGCAAACTAACCGTAATTAAATATATTTCATATATATAACCAAGAATTATGTTCTTTTTTAATTTCTTGAAATACATGTACCATTTTAGTCCAGTTAAATTGTTCTCTAAAGGGCCCTCGAGGGAATGTTTTGGGGTAGTTTTGATTTTTTGCATATATATTTTTTTTGAATCCAAATCTAAGGTCTCTCACCAAAATTTCATGACGCAACATTGTCAAAAATTCAAAAAAAAAAAAGTAAAAAAATCTCATTTTTTTGGCGGTTTTTTGTTTATAACTCGAAAACTATCAACTTTTCGTAAATAACCTTCCTTTTCAAAATGAAAGTTCATAAAATTTCCTACAAATTTCATTATTTAGCTTTTTTCTCCGACCAACTGTTCCAACCGACCAAGCGCTAGTTGAAAATTGGCGTATTTTTTCTGTTTCCGCAAATCCCACACACCAGAAGGTGGATCCCCTAAAGGCCTATATGGGCTGGCCCCTCCATCGTGAAAAGAACAGAGTAGAAGGAAAAGAAGCCGGGATCACGAGCCAATCTCAGAAACTTAGATACAATCCAATTTACTAAGGTTTTAGGGGCTTCGAGCAGTGGTAAATTCTCCGCGCGATAAATTAGGTTAAATTTATCTCCCACTTAATTTTACCTTTCTTTGCATTTTTGACAATGTTCCGTTGCGAAATTTTGTTAGTAAAACACAAATTCGGATTCAACACACCCAAAAACAAACGGTCGAAGAAATTACAACTACCCCAAAACTTTCCGGGTAAAAACATAATTTAACTGGACTATTTGTTTTAATGAAAAAAATATTTTGCTTTGTGGATTGACCCCCCCGCATGACAATTTTCTGTCTACGCCACTGGGTACCTATAAGATAGCCCCAGCAGCTGAAAGCACATTAAATCAAATATTAATAATAAATAATAATACATTTTTACTCATTGTTCAGATGTCTGTGCTGTGCGAATGATGATGAGAGAGAACTGTTTCAAACACTAAACTAGAACTAGAACTGAACTTGCGAATAGTTTGCTAGCGTTTTCGAAAACTCGTCTGGACATTGGATTGTCATTAGGGCCGAGAGAGACAACCCTCTCTCTACTGATGGACACTTGTAGAGAGAGAGAGAGAGAGAGAGAGAAATGGACTTTAAACTTTCCTTTTAAACATCATTAACAAATAACATTTAAAGCGTATGGCCCTATACTGCGTAACAAAACAAATAAACAAACAATAATCATTTTAATAAAATAACAATCCAACATTATTATTAAATAATTAAAACTAAGAATAAAATTTAATTTAAAATTGGAAGTAAAAAATTGAAACTTCGGTATACACTATCACAGCCACGCACGGCGGAACGATCTTAGGTCAGGGGGGTCAAAACTTGGAAAGTGATGTAGGCTCTACCGGGAGTCTGGGTGGTATGGAATACCTCCTCAGCTAACGGGGGTCTGAGCCCTCCCAGAAAATTTTGAAGCAAATTGGTACAATTTAACCCATTTTTATAGCACTGTGGATTTATTGAAAACTGAAAGTAAAAAGAGTTCAAATTTTTGTTTGTAATTAGGTATAATGCTTGAGTTTAGGTTCAAAAGATAATAAAAATAAAACGAAATTAATTATCATTATATACTTGTAAAGATTTGAGCATCTTATTTTTGAAAATAGTTGGAATGTTTTTCAAAAATATGCTCGGGTTCAGATTAACAAATCAATTTTTAAAAAGAGGAACAATTTAATTTTTAGGACAGATTCTAGGATATTAATAGAATCTGTCCTAAAAATTAAATTCTTTCTCTTTTTAAAAATTGATTTGTTAATCTGAACCCGAGCATATTTTTGAAAAACATTCCAACTATTTTCAAAAATAAGATGCTCAAATCTTTACTTTTATATTAAAATAGGACTTTTTTCATTTTAAGCTAAATTTTTTAATTTCCGTTATATATATATATATATTAATGGAGTGAAGAATTTCTATGCTTATATCAAATATTGCGATTCAGAGAGAGGTTTTTGTCTCGAGGGTGTGAGCTGACTGACCGGAAAGCATGTTAGTTCTCAGGTTCGACTCCTGGGGGGATGAATCCCCTCTGATATCGCAATTTAATAATATTTCTATTAATATCTTAGAATCTGTCCTAAAAATTAAATTCTTTCTCTTATATACTTGTATTATTAAAGTTTGAATTTTTATTTAAATCACACATGATTAATTTATAATTATTTATTGAAACAAATAATTACAATATAAATACTGTATTATTCTTATGAGTAATAAACTTATGTAATAAACCTAACTTATGTATAAATAATTAAGATCTAGACGAGTGAAATACAAAATATTTTTTATTTAAAAAAGTATTAATTTTAGGTATTGGGAATATTTAATAAACTCCTATTGGATTTTTATGTAGAATTCAAAAACGCTAAAATTTATCCCATGTTCCATTTGAAAACATTGAGTATTAACAACTTTTTGATTTTCAGAAATAAACGATTATTATGGTCATCCTGAATTTAAAATTTGAATTTTTATGATTAAGTAAGATTCTTTAATGTCTAATTAAGAGTTCTAATTGATCAAATTAATTCTACATAGTTTAATTATTATTAATTTTGGAAGATGAACGCTCAATTGGTAGATTTTACAAACTATCTAAAATATTCAGAAATTATAAATTTTAGACATCAAGTGCATTATATAAAATCATCTTAGTTTTTAACACTTAATCTAATGATGCAAAAATATTTGGGGGTTCCATTGAAAATAAGGAAGTGGATAGCGATTGTGGCAAAGCAAAAAGTGTTGAAAAGTTGTTAATAATTTATTTAAAAAGAGCATATTCAAAAACATAAATATGTCAAAGTTCAAAATTTTCTCTCAACTCCTTCCATGAAAACTTTTAATGAACGTGTTCTGTGGAACACCCTGTATATAAATATATATCGTCGCTGATCTTACAAAAGCTCGTAAGTCCTAAATTCAAAGTTACCCAGGAAACAAGAAAAACCATTTTAAACACGAATACATACAAATACAATGCAATATCTATTACACTGTTCGACAAAAAAACTCTCACCGTAAATCTAACAATGGATTCTAGTAGAGTTTTATATGCTGATTATCATGCAATTTCTCAATTTTTTACAACACGTGAGAGTATTGAGATATTATAGGTCAAAATGACGAAAAAGGCCTTTTTGAACTATTTTCTAGTCCCATTAGATATTAAACAGCAATATTTGAAATCAAAATATTTTGTTGACGTAATAGAAAACAGCTTCCTCTTTGATTTTCAAATAACCATTTGTTTTTTACTCAATTATAACTCGAGTTATATCTAAAAAACTAAAAACTACGTGATTTTAAGGGATAATATACATAGATAAAAACATAAGTTTTTAGTCTTTTAGTAATAACTCTAGTACTAATTGAGCTAAAAACAAGTGGTAATTTGAAAATCAAAGAGGAAGCTGTTTTCTTTTACGTCAACAAAATATTTTGATTTCAAATATTGCTATTTAATATCTAATGGCAGTAGAAAATAGATCAAAATGGCCTTTTTCGTAATTTTAATCGATATTTTTTTTTTTTTTATAAATTTTATTAAACCAATTATTTTACATTAATTAATGTATACATTGTATTTTAGCTTCGACTCCAGAGATTACTTCTCCATCATCTTTAGTCCTTGTTTTTAATAAGAGGAAAAAACTAATTATAGAAAAAAAACCTCGTTTCCGATAATTATTCCAATACCATATTGCGGAAATTAATCCATCCAATTAATCAATCACCAATTTTGATCGATAATATCTCAAAACTCTGACGGGTTGTAAAAAATCGGGAAATTGCATGATAATCAGCACTGGAATCTATTGTTAGGTTTATGTCGAGAAATTTTTGTTTAATTTTTGTTGAGCAGTGTTTATTTGTCCGTAGCGCGAAATTAAATTGGAATAGTATGATAAGGATTCAATAGACAGACTCGCCGTGAAAAGTTGGTCGGTATAAACGTATAATACGTATTTGACAAAAAATAGGACTTATGAGGTTTTCTAAGATCAGCGACGATATACTACTTGGAGTACTTGGATCCACCGAGCGATGCTCGTCAACATTTTGCTTCAGTTAAAAGTTAAATATCAATATTATTTTTAATGATAAATTATGTTGATTAATGTCGATTATAATTAGTAGATTAAAAATTCAGTTTATTGGACAAAGTTTTTTTATTGAAGTTCTTCTTCAATTTTTGTACAACGTTTCGTCTCTCTCGAGACTTCGTCAAGTACTCAATTGGTTAGAACAACATTGGTTGAAATAAAGATAAAAATAACTGAGACATAGTAGAATTTTTTTCCTTCTAGATTGATACCATAAAACAATATAAGTATATCTTATATATATCATATACTTATATTGTTTTATGGTATCAATCTATGTAGAAGAAAAAATTCTACTATGTCTCAGTTATTTTTATCTTTATTTCAACCAATGTTGTTCTAGCCAATTGAGTACTTGAGAAAGTCTCGAGAGAGACGAAACGTTGTACAAAAATTGAAGAAGAACTTCAATAAAAAACTTTGTCCAATAAACTGAATTTTTAATCTATTATTTTTAATTTAAAATTCTGATAAAAACAACCCCGTCACTGCACACCACCCCCTGGTCCCCTGCACACCATAACCCCGTCACGCCCCCTGTACAACCACCCCCGCACCCAGTTTTTGCATTTCTAGTTTTCTAGTGGCCCACGGATTATGCATATATTGGTATATAAATAAATTGTGAAATTTTTTTTTTTTAATTAAATAACTATTTATTATTGGGGAGTCGGGTTGGCCGAGCTGTCTAAGGCGCTGGCTCCGCTTCGGCATCGTTGATGACGATGTTCGAGCGGGAGGCATGGGTTCGAGCTTGGCTAGCATATAAAATTTCTTCCGGCTAAAACTCGCCTCTACTAACACTACTAACACTTTACTGATGTACTGTTTAAATGGGCTTTGTTCCCGATGACAATAAATAAATAAATAAAAAAAAAAAACAATTTATCGAGTTGTATAATCAATTAAATTGTTTAATTTTAATATATATTAATATTTGATATAAAGTATTCGTGAGTTAATTAAAAAAACCAATTAATAAATAAAAGATAATTGAAAGAAATGTAAACAAACATTTTTAGTAACATTTCCATCTATAAATAATTACTTTAATTAAGAAAAAGTCAATTAAGATGAATTTTGATGAGGTCCAGACCTAGCCAGATCGTTTTCTCATCCTCAAAACTTGTTAATAGTGTTGGTTTTATCAAAATCGGTAGAGCTGTTTTCAAAATAAAAAAAATACAAATATATATATATATATATATATATACAATTTTTGCTCGTTTAATAAGAGTAGATAGATGTGTGTGTGTGTGTTTAGTGATTTATTTTACAAATAGTATTGATAAGTAATTGAGAAAGAGGGAATAATGACTTGCAAGTGACGTAATTGTTTACCCAAGAGATAAGGTCTGACAGTAGAGGAGAGACAGACATACAGACAGACAGACAGGTAGGTGAGTGGTCACTGGCCAGCCAGCCGGATAAGAAAGGCTTATGGCGTCAGGTCTAGAAGAAAACAAAGATAGGACCTATTTAAATAGGGTAGGAAGTCATTAAGGATGGGAGAACAGGCAAATAAAGGTAGCCTCTGTAAGGGTGGGTGGGTGGATGACCAAGATATTATTTATCAGCATTTTTCAAAATATAGGTATTATAAAAATTCCGACCTGACTTAATCACATCAAAATACATTACTGAAGACATAGAGCAGTGATTCAACCTTTTTATCCTCGCGAAACACTTTTAATGATATAAAAATTTGGCAACTTACCAAGGATCTAACAAAATTGTAGTTTACATGAGCTTAGAATATGTTTCATATAATAATATCAGACAATTGTGCTGAAGAATAAGTCGCTGAAGAAGTCGCAAATATAGTGACGAAACTTGAAGGAGACAATAAAAGAGTGTGTCTTCTGCTGGAATTATAAATTTTATTTATTTATAACGAGACTATAGTTGCGAGGGCTTTGCCCTCTTCATCAGTCTATTCATAAATTAATTCCTGTGAATACATTGTAATAGACTGATGAAGAGGGCAAAGCCCTCGAAACTATAGTCTCGTTATAAATAAATAAAATTTATAATTCCAGCAGAAGACACACTCTTTTATTGTCTCCTTCAATATATAAAAATTCTGCTACTCTCGGCAAAAACTTTCAATTTAGTGACGAAACGTCCATGTTATCTATATATATAAAATAGAAAAGTATGTGGATATATATGTATGTGGAAACGATCTGATTGGCCAGTGCATAGCCAATGCCAAAGCGTTAAATTATTAGAACGATTCTGATTGGTCAGATATTGATCGTGCTTAGGCAATGTGTTAAATAAATCTTTCCTTATTCTTCCTTATTTTTGAATCAATTTCATTCAGCACATTCTTTCGATACTTACAGTAAGATTTTAAATTTCAATTATTAAATTGGTATGAACGAGACGCTCCCCGCCAGGGGCTAGGTGACGCCGGGCCGAAGGCCCGGTCGTCAGCTAGTTCAATATAAAACTCTGAATTCAATTTTTTATCCAATTTCCTAAGATCTTATAAATTAATTTAAAAAAAATTTATTTTGTAACTATTGAGGTAATTACAAATACTTACTATTTCAAAGTTACAAAACCTATTCAATTTTAATTATTTGACAAAAACTCTTGCGGCACATCTGACAATTTCTCAGGGCACACTTTGAGTGCCGCGGCACAAGGGCGGATCCAGGGGGGGGGGGGGAGTGCAACACGTGCGTCGCACGCAGAGGCCAAAAACGGCGGCCAAATCGACAGGGAATTTATAACAATTTATTTTTTTTATTTTAATGAACTTAAAATATATATGAGATATGAAATTTGTAAATAATTTTTTTTTTAAATTTTAAAATTGATAATAAAGTTCTATGTGTGTGTGTGGGGGGTGGCGTCCCCCCCCCCCCCCCCCCCCCCGCTTGGACAATTCGATCGCGACACACTTTCGAGATAAAAAGTAGATCTTATATACCATACATCGGCCACCTTATATACATTCTCCCCCCCCCCCCACATAAAAAATTCCTGGATCCGCCCTTGTTGAGAACCACTGACATAAAGGAATCGGTTAAAAATCAAAATTAATATTCAAGTAAGTATCTTAAATAAAATTTAATTTACTTTTTTTGGCCAACGTTTCGACCCACTCTGGTCATCATCAAGGCATAATAATTCGCTATGCACAAAGTTTTGATTTTGATTGCAATTAAAAATAATATTAATATAGATGAAGGTTCCTTCAATAACCATTTTAAATCGTGAAGAAGGGTGCTCCGAATCGTCGGGTTCTTTAATAAAGTTCATTATACTAATTTGTGTACGTCATAGGGTTAGACAGTAATGGTTAAATATACGTGATAAGAAAGAAAAACACTGCTCTATCGCTCTAGATACTCAAACTATAAAAAACCTCTCAGAAAGTATGTTTTATTAGATCATTATTCCTTTCAATCAATAATCATTCAATCGATAAATTTTTTTTATAAATTTTATCAAACCAATTATTTTACATGAATTAATGTATACATTGTATTTTAGCTTCGACTCCGGAGATTATTTCTCCACCGTCGAGTGTCCTTGATCATCTTTTTTAGTCCCTGTTTTTAATAAGAGGAAAAAACTAATTAAATAAAAAAAACTCTTTTCCGATAATTATTTCAATTCCATTATTCTTCCCTGGCCGTCCCCTCCAATCGATAAATTGAATTTCCTAATTTTAATATATAATAATATTTGTAATGAAATATTAGTGGGTTTTAAAATAAAAACAAACAAGCAATTAGTTAATAATAGGGATTTATCCATATTCAATAGAAAATCCCTCCAATTAATTAAATTTCCTAATTTTAATAGATTTGTAATTAACTATTAATGAGATTTAAAATTAAAAAAACAATTTATTAATAAAAGAAAATCCTCCATCTTCAATAGAAAATGCGCCTAATTAATTAAATTTTGTTTTTTATAAATTTTATTAAACCAATTATTTTACATTAATTAATGTATACATTGTATTTTTGCTTCGATTCCGGAGATTACTTCTCCACCATCGAGTGTCCTTATTCATCTTTAGTCCTTGTTTTTAATAAGAGGAAAAATCTAATTAGATAAAAAAACCTCTTTTCCGATAATTATTTCAATTCCATTATTCCCCAATCAAGTCGATTGGTCTCCTCTCATTCGTCCAATTTTTCCCTCACTAATTAATTAAATTTCTAATTTTAATATAATATATTAACTTTCGTAATGAAATATTAGTGTATTTTAAAATTAAAAAAAAATTAATTAATAAAAGAAAATTCTTCATTTTCAATAGAAAATTTCCTAATCCTAAAAAATTCCTAAAAAAAAATCAATTAAATTTCCTAATTTTAATATAGATTAATGAAATATTAGTAGGTTTTAAAATTAAAAAAACAAAATCTAGCAAATTAAAAATTAAAATTTTTCAAACTATCCTATATGGTGTATGTCCCATTAGGGTGTGGTCCTTATTTTGGGTATTTTCGAATTTTTACGCTGACAGAGCCTCATACGATGGTTCGAAATAAATTAAAAAAAAAAATCCTCTAAGTTTCAAACCCTTATCTCAATTTTAACCTTTGCCTCAGAGCGTTGCAAGTTTCCCATCTAAATAAAATGGGGGTTTTGGCATTGAACGATCAATTTTTTATTCCGACTAAAATAATGGTTCAAAAAATTTGAAACTTTTTATGCTTTATCCTTATAATAGTAGCTAGTCTTCAGAATTTTACAGATTTTTAGCTATTATAATTTTGGAGTTACAGCTAGATAAAATACTGCTAAATATCTTAGCGTTCATAAGTTATAGACTCCTTTTTGTGACTGTGATGGCATCCAAATCGGTGATGTCAATCACATTTTTCTGGGGTGCTCAAAAATTTTTGGAGCGATTGACTTATTTTATAAAAGATCTTCTCATGTAAAATACCATTCCCTACTTCAATGTAATTGATTTTTCCTTATTTCAATCCTGACTGTCATGAGACCGAGATACAAGATGCACTAATTAAACTATTAATTGCATCCAAACTATTTATATAAAGTTTAAAATTTTAAATGTTGATATCTATCTATCTATCTATCTATCTATCTATCTATCTATCTATCTATCTATCTATCTATCTATCTATATATATAAAATAGAAAAGTATGTGGATATATATGTATGTGGAAACGATCTGATTGGCCAGTGCATAGCCAATGGCAAAGCGTTAAATTATTAGAACGATTCTGATTGGTCAGATAGTGATCGTGCTTAGCCAATGTGTTAAATAAATTATTAGAACGATTCTGATTGGTCAGATAGTGATCGTGCTTAGCCAATGTGTTAAATAAATCTTTCTTTATTGTTCCTTATTGTTGAATCATTTTAATTCAGCACATTATTTCAATACTTACAGTATCATTTTAAATTTCAATTATTAAATTGGTATGAACGAGACGCTTCCCGCCAGGGCTAGGTGACGCCGGGCCGAAGGCCCGGTCGTCAGCTAATATAATTATAATTGTACATATGTATATATAAAAATGTATATATACTGTAATTTAAAAAAACAAACAAAAGGAACCAAGGGCGGATCCAGGAATTTTTTATGTGGGGGGGGGAGAGAGTGTATATAAGGTGCCCGATGTATATAATATCTACTTTTTATCTCGAAAGTGTGTCGCGATCGAATTGTCCAAGCGGGGGAGGGGGAGTCAGAGACGCCCCACACACACAGACACACATAGAACTTTTTTCAATTTAAAAAAAAAAATGTTTTTTTTTTACAAATTCCATATCTCATATTTTAATAGATAGAGGGTTTACATGCATCAACCAAGTCGAGAATCAAATCAACCACATAATGTCACATTCAACCTCTCTGTCGAGAGCCGATCCTGCCATTGTGAACAGATTATTGAAGGATGTAAACTACAGAGGCAATCTACACTACAAAAAAATGACAGCTGTTTTCCAAAAAAAATTCACAGATCTCTGCAACAGCAGTGGTTTGTCTGAACGTGAAGAAAATGGAAAAAAGAAAATTAATAGTAATTTTTTTTTTTTTTTTTTTAATGATATTGATGAGAGAAGGAGATACACCAGAAGGTGGATCCCCTAAAAGCCTGTATGGGCTGGCCCCTCAATCGTGAAAAGAACAGAGCAGAAGGAAAAGAAGCCGGGATCACGAGCCAATCTCAGAAACTTAGATACAATTCAATATCCAATTTACCAAGGTTTTAGGGGCTTCGAGCAGTGGTAAATTCGGTTAAATTTATCTCCCACTTAATTTTTATTACCAGACCCTATACTTACAGAAAAAATGTCTGGGTATAGCCGGGAATCGAACCCGAGACCTCCGGGTTGCCAGTCAGTTGTTCTGACCATTACACCACCGAGGCGATTTAATTACTAATAAAAAAAAAAAAAATTCCGAAATACCTCAACATTCTACAACAATAATAATAATAACTCATATTTAAAGTTCATTAAAATAAAAATAAAAATAAAAAAATTGTTATAAATTCCCTGTCGATTTGGCCGCCGTTTTTTGGCCTCTGCGTGCGACGCACGTGTTGCACTCCCGCCAGCCACGGGCCTGTATGGGGAAGGCGATCGCCCCTCCCCCTCCCCTGGATCCGCCCTTGAAAGGAACTGGCTAAATGGATTCATTTCCGAAGTCATTAAATAATAATAAAAAAAAATTCTGTAAAAATTCTTAAGACTAGATACTATTAAAAGGATAAAGTCTACAGAGTTTCAAATTTTATGAACCACTACTTTAGCCCGAATAAAAAATTGATATGATGATGGGGATATTTTTTTAAATTTATTTATTTCGAACCATATGAGCCTCTGCCAGCGTAAAAATTCGAAAAATACCCAAAACAAGGGCCACTCTAATTCCCTGAATAAAGTGAAGTCAGAATTCAACTTAAGTGGTCAACTGTTTTTTCACCAGATGACAATGAATGAACCTAACAATAATAAATTGAAAGTTTTTTTGCCGAGAGTAGCAGAATTTTTATATATTGAAGGAGACAATAAAAGAGTGTGTCTTCTGCTGGAATTATAAATTTTATTTATTTATAACGAGACTATAGTTTCGAGGGCTTTGCCCTCTTCATCACTTCATCAGTCTATTACAATGGATTCACAGGAATTAATTTATGAATGAAAGGTTAAAATCTTTCATGTGGTTAGGTTAGAAACTATATTCTCGTTATAAATAAATAAAATTTATCATTCCAGCAGAAGACACACTCTTTTATTGTCTCCTTCAATACCTAACAATAATATTAATCTACTCTTATTAAACGAGCAAAAATTGTATATTTGTATATATATTTATTTATTTGTTTATATATTTGTATCTTGGTTCTATTTTGAAAACGACTCTACCGATTTTGATGAAATTCACGAGTTAGGGGGTTTTTGGGGTGACAATTCGATCTGTCACGGTCTCATCTTCGACAAAATTGTTTTTGATGGGTTTTTTCGTAATCAAATTAATTATTCTCAGGTAGACAAATCCCATTCTTAGGGTTTTAATAAAAGGTTTCCCTTTTCCTTTTGTGCTCAGGCAGACAATGGGTCGGGTAAATCCTTTATTCTCAAAGGCCTTGAAGAAGTATTGTGATTGTGGATTTTAACATATTTTTTTGTCCCTAAACGTTAGAAATATTAATAAACGTTTTTTAATTGTTTTTATAAAGAATTTTATTTATTTAATAGAATAAAAAAATAATCAAGAGCAGGTCTCAATTTTCTGAAAAAACAACACATTTTGATAGGTTTTATTTATTAACAATTGGATGAATAAAAATGAATCATATGGTTGAATCAAAACAGATGCAGGAGGTAGGGTGCAGTGGTGGGTGATTCGGGGGTATGGCGAGGTTTCGGGGGTGGGGTTGAGCAGGGTGGATGGGGGGGGGGGGTACAGTGTGCGAATATTATATATTTTTGTATTTTTTTTTAATTTGAAATCGGCTCTCAAATAAAATCGACCTTTTTATCAGAATTTTAAATTAATTTAAAAATAATATTAAAATAAAGCTTTTAACTGAAGGAAGAAGTTGCCCAGTATCGCTCGGTGCCTCCAGGTACTAATATTTATATGCACTAATCATGATTAATTAGTAATGGATAGGCTTTAAATTAATATCACCTGATAAGATAAATATATCGCATATATTAAATATGCATTTGCAAAGGATTAATAAAATGGGATTTTTATTTAAATATAGAAATATTTATATAATAATATATATATATATATATGTAGATAAACATTTGAACTTAGATATATAGTATATATTGATATCTTTTGATCAGAATTTGTTATCAGTTATATTGCAGAATTCTAATCAAACATTTATAGTAGTATAAAATCTCTCTTTACTATATAACATATATAAGTGGCGAGTTTATAACCAAAGTAAGGTAGGAATTATTTATTATTCTTAAATAAATAAAATTATGAAGAATAAATAAAATTGTTTGTGTTTATTTAATGATTTCGAAAAATGTAAGTAATTTAAATAAATACAAATCTTTTATAAAATCAACTGGTGTGTTCTCCACACGACTTTCACATTTTCATTTATTTGAAGTCATCGTGACACTACTAATTTACCCCCTCTTACTTTATTTTTTTTTTTGATTTCCTCAAAAACGACTGTAACGATTTTCTTTAAAAATTAGTGTATTTATCAATTGTCATGAGTTATTAGTTGTGTCAAATTTTTAATCCGTTTGAAATAAAGAAAGGGGTTGTAAATTAGGAGTGTCGTAAAATAAATAGCTTAATCGTTCATATTATATATCTCGTCTCCAGAAAGCCGCAGAGCCTTGAAATTTGAAAATAATGATTTACTATGAGTTAAGGATTCTAGGTCACTTATTTCAATTTGAAAATAATGATTTACTATGAGTTAAGGATTCTAGGTCACTTATTTCACAATAAATTTTTATTAAAGATGTTTCACCTTGCACCAACACCACAATCTCTACTAATTATTGAAATTTGAAACTTAAGCTATCTAGAGGCTACATTTTTTGTATCACATGATTTTGGCTAAAATAGAAAAATCGGAAGTTGATGTTTACGTACGTAAGACTGTACCCCCGCGGCGCCGCGACACTCCTACTTTACACCCTCTTCCTTTATTTCAATCGGATTCAAAATTTGACACAACTAATAACTCATGACACTTGATAAATTAAAAAAAAAAAAATCGTATTAGCCTTTTTTGAGAAAATAAAACAAAAACTAAAAATCTTTCATGTAAATGCCCACTTCAGGTTTTCCGATTTCAACCAAAATCTTGCTGTACTCCTAGCCTATATGGCGCTTAACTTTCGAATTTCGTAGCTTTGAGGCTTATGGTTGCGAAACGCAAGGGGGTACATACCTACATACGCACTGACCAATGGATTTTTGGCCCCTTTTTGGCCTCTGGTGACCACCATTTCCGGTTTTATGTCCTAAATTCGGTTTCCAACTATTAAGGGCATCGATTACTTGCACCTAGTTAGTTACAAAATGAAATTAACCTTTTTCATCTCTGAGATAGAAGCTCTTAAAGAGTCAGGACCCAGACAGGGCATCGCAATACTCTCCCATTATATTCTATAGAATATAAATGTGAAAGTAAAAAAAGAACAATCTCAAAACGTTTATATTGAAAATACAAACGTTACGGAAGAAATTCTCACTTTGTCAATAAAAATTTTAACAAATTTGAAAAATATAATAATAGTTGTCTTAAGAGATTAATATAAAGCAACTATACAAATAAAAATATTATAGATGACGATAGAGATTGTCTTTGGATGATGAAATTACCTTGAATAAAAATAAAAAATATATATATGCTAGTAAATAGAGGGGTTTCAGCTTACATTAATTGTGGGAAAAGATTTTTGTTTGCTAGGATTGTTTGGTATGGTATGGGAAATTCAAATCTAAGTTTGTGATCTCGAAAATGTGGGGAATAACTAACTATTGGTGGCCGAATAACCTCGAAATTTTCGGACTTTTTCAGTTTTTAGCTTATAAAACGAAAACAGTTCACATTTGTAAATAACCATTTTAAAGTAAATTAAAGAGGAGGAAATTTTGCGTCGATTAAAAAAGTAAATGCAAATTTGGTCCAGTAGTTCGATTTTTAATGGGGATCCAAAAAACAGCCCTGGATTACTTTTAAATATCCTTAAATAAATTTTTTTATAATTTTTCTAACTGATATAACAAAGAATAATTGACCTATCAATGAGAAGTGTTTTGGCCGCGCTTTATTTGAAAAAGATATTTTATCACAAGACTATTGCGGATTATGCTATTAAAGTCTGTGGAGTCTTAAATCTGGACCAGGAGAGAAAAAAAGATGTGATCCACTTAGCTACAATCCAACGTCATTTTGCGTATAGCCCGCTAGACATTCGGATGGATCACAAATATCCCAAAAACTCGGACTTTTTTCGATGTTTTCCCATTTTGATCATAAAGGAGCACGTTTTCGACAAAGACCACTCTATACATTCTTAAACTAGATTAAATTTGCTACAATTAAAATCAAAATTCATCTTAATTGGATAATGGTAACTAGTTCCGCAATGAGGTTGAAGTTTTGAAAAACTGCAATTTTTTGCAAAAAATCCCAGTTTTCCTTCATAAAATTAAAACCACACATCCTAGAAATTTGATTTCTGTCTCATTCTCTAGGAAATTTAACTTGAACGTATAATTGGACCACTTTTTTGATAAAACTCTTAGATTTATAGATATTCTACATTTTCCGGACAGGATATGATCTGAATCCTCAAAAGCGTCATGGAAAATGCTAGATATCTATATACCTAGGAGTTTTATCAAAATAGTGGTCCAATTATACGTTCAAGTTAAATTTCTAGAGAATGAGATAGAATCAAATTTCTAGGATGTGTGGTTTAATTTTATGAAGGAAAACTGGGATTTTTGTGGAAAAAATTGCAGTTTTTTAAAACTTCAACCTCATTGCGGAACGGGTTACCATTATCCATTTAAGATGAAACTTTGTTTACATTGTAACAACTTTAATCTAGTTTAAAAATGTATAGAGTGGTATTTGTCGAAAAACGAAGCTCCTTGATGGTCAAATGGGAAAAAAATCGAAAAAAGTGCGAGTTTTTGGGAAGTATTCCGGAGGGGCTGTTTGTTGAATCCCCATTAAAAATTGAACTACTCGGCCAATTTCGCATTTCTTTTTTTTTAATCTAGGTGAAATATGGTCCTCTTTAATTTACTATAGAACTGTTATTTATAAAACGTGAACTGTTTTCGAGTTATAAGCTAAAAACTGAAAAAAAGTCCGAAAATTTCGAGGTTTTCGGCCACCAAAAGTTGTCCCCCACACTTTCGAGGTCGCAAACTTAGATTTGAAATTCCCATACCATACTAAACGATCCTAGAAAAAACTCTTTTCCCGCAATTAATGTAAGCTGAACCACTTTTTGGATCCTCTATTTACTGGGCTAATAATTATTTAGGAAAAATTATTTTTTCTTAAATTCCTGATAAATATTAGAAAAACAGAATCCATGAAAGTTTGTTCACTTTTATTTTTTATATCGCCTGGTTTTATTTATTTATTTGTTTTGTTTATTTTTTTTTTTTAGATTTTCGAAAGAAAAATGAACCAAGAGAGGAGAAAATTGTTTATAATGCGCCATGGGGAAAGATTGGATTTCGCACTAGGAAGAACTTGGCTTGAACAATGTTTTAATGATCAGGGTGAGTAATATTGGTAAATAAAAATGCGTCCTTTATTTTTTAGATAGAGATATGTAAAATAATCTCGTTTATATCCAAACGCCTCCCACTCGATCGCGAACCCACTGGTCGAAGATAATTTTCTTCTTCACTCCAGGGCGCAACCACAATGAAATTAAATTAAATCAGGGAACGAAGAAAAGATTTTATATTATAGACAAAAGGATCTGTCGGGATTCGAACCCCTTCGCATGTGTGCTGCGATGCCTTTACAAGAGCCTTAGCTCCTCTTGGCCTGAACCCAAGCTGATACTTAATGTCTATATGAATTTGGAATTTTATTTTTATTTAATTAATCTTTTAATCTCTTTATCGTTCATTTTTCGCAGCTCTGTAGTTGGCTTGACTAATTAAACTATATTCGAATCCCAGCTGGTCCTTTTGTCTATAATATAACAATCTTTTCTTCGTTCCCTGATTTAATTTAATTTATAATTGTCTTTCGATGCGGCTTCATTGTGGTTCCGCCCTGGAGTGAAGAAGAAAATTATTTTCGACCTTTGGGTTCGCAATCGAGTGGGAGGCGTTTAGATATAGTTTAATTAGCCAAACCAACTACAGAGATGAGAAAAATGAACGAGGAAGAGATTAAAAGATTAAATAAAAATGAAATTCCAAATTCATATAGACATTAAGTATCAGCTTGGGTTCGGGGATCGGTGGCAGAGAGCTAAGGCTCTTATAAAGGCAGCGCACATGCGAAGATCCCGGGTTCTAATCCCGCCTGATCCTTTTGTCTATAATATAAAAATCTTTTCTAAATTGATTTATCATTTTAAATAATTATAATAAACAATATTATATTATGGATATATATATTTTTCTATGTATATATTTGTTTATATATATTGTTGATTTTTGATATAATAACAATTGTCAAAGTTTTATGAAAAAGAGTAAGTTACTAAATTAAAAATATATTTATTAACAATTATTGATGTAAATTTGATAAAACTTAATTTCAAATTAAATGGACAATTTTACAAAAATTAAAAATCATGTTTCAATGTAGTTTTTTTTTTGTATTATTTAATTTGAAATTGAAATACATCACATGGTACTTGAAAACTGAAAATACTTTTATTTCAAAATTCAAATAAATTGGAGTAATTTTTGGAGACGGACTGATAAGTGAATTAAGTGGATATTGATGAGGCAGTCCAAAAAGAAGAAGATAATTTACACTATCTTTTTATTCATAAAACCGACGTTTCGGAGGCTATTCCCTCCTTCTTCAGGGTTTTGAAAAGTCAGTGAAGGAAATCCAATACGGCATTCCCCTCTGTCTCCTCTTTCAGTGGCAGTAACAATAATATCTTGTATTTCATTCATGAAATACAAGATATTATTGTTATTGCCACTGAAAGAGAGACAGAGAATGCCACATTGAATTTCCTTCACTGAAAACCTGAAGAAGAGAATAGCATCCGAAACGTCGGTTTTATGAATAAAAAGATAGTGTAAATTATCTTCTTCTTTTTTGGACTGCCTCATCAATATCCACTTAATTCAAATAAATTATTTGATGAAATAAATCAAAATAAAATCCCTTTTAAATCTTATTCAAATCTGGCCACTAAAGGAATAGCTTATAAAAAGACTCAGTAGAGGCAGCACTTGGCGGTAGCGCCTGGATTTATGCAATTGTATCTGTCTAGAAACACAAAAGTTGCATTCTCAAGGCTTTGATTAATTATTAATAAATTATTATCTTTAGATCAGGCAAATTAGACTTTTGCTAACCAATAAATATGCAGAAGCTGGAAAAAATTTTAATCGACGTTAGGCATCCAAAGTAAGAGTCATATGATTTTGCGACGGTTTCTGGCTTGTGCTAAATTTTTGAGGGCCTAAAAACCAAGAAAATTTTGGACTTTTTTCATATTTTTGCTTATAACTCCAAAACGATGTGTCCAACAGAAAATTTCACTCTTATCAAAAGGAAAAAGCATAAAGTTTCGCGTCGAATAATTAAAATAGGATCAGAAGTATAACCACAAAAAATCGTCAATTTTTACCAACTATGCAGTTAGGGTGGTCACAAGAAATCAATCTTCGAATTTTTGCAAAGAAGGTATAAAAACGAGGAAAATAAATGATTAAATTAATTTTTTTACAATTGAATAAAAAATAATTTATATAAGCGTATAAAATTATGTATTATAATATTAAAGCAAAATTAAATCTAATTATAATTAGTTGTTTTTTTATTTATATGTTTTGTTTACAATATATATATATATATATATATATATATATATATTTGTTTATTTATTTGTATTGTTGAAAATCTAACCTAAATAAATTTACTATCTACTTTTATATTATAACATAATTGGTGTCCAGGATAGGATTTATAAATGACAACTTTTCCATGTAATTGGTATAATAAACTCATGTTGGCATGGAAGAAAATTATAGAAAGATAGATAGATTTATTTTTTCTCTGAGATCTCTTGATCTCTTTGATCATTACTAGATATGGTACCTATCTAGATTGAAAATTTAAATCGAGATACCACATAGATAGAAGAGATTATATTTTATAGATGTATTAGAATTAAAGTAATACATATAAATCAATATTTAAGCTTTGAAATTTTTATATTTGTAATTTGTTCAATTGTATGTATTATTTGAAGAAATAATATTAATTATTGATTATAAACAAGAAACAATGAATTTGAGAACTTGAAAGCGAGAGACAAAACGCCGCTGTTGAATTTTTTTTTCAATTTTCCGTTAAGTCCAGAAGTCTTATTGAAAATTTAAACAATGGTAAACATGAATAATACTTATTTTAATTATTTTGATTGTTTCCAGAGGAATACACTCGTCGAGATCTCAATATGCCGAAATCGATACCGAAATGTCAAAACCGAGAAACCCTGAAAAAAGATCCTCCTCTGACGCAAGTGGGGTCATTTCAAGCCTCCCTGATTGGGGAGGCGATGAGAGACCAGGGGGTCGAGATCCGGCATGTGTTCTGCTCTCCGTCGTATCGCTGTGCTCAGACATGTGCCGCATTTCTCAAGGGATACGGCAGAATGGATTTGCCGGTGGCAATTGAACCCGGCATCTATGACATTTTCATCCGACAGCAATTTCTCGGCAAACTCATGACCAATGAGGAAATCCAAGAGGCCACTGGACTCAATGTCAGACATGAGTACAAATCGTATTTCACCAGAGAACAACTACAACGTCAGGAGAGTTTAAAGCTGCTCTATGAAAGAGTGGCGGGGGCAATGAACCAGGCAATCGCCCAGACAAAAAATAAAGGTCTCTCTATACCTATTCTTATTTATTTATTTATTTTATACGAAATTTATAGTTTTCATTATAGTCCAGTCAAATTGTGTTTTTATCAGGAAAGTTTTGGGGTAGTTCTGATTTTTTGCATATATATATTAGGGTGGTCCTTATTTTGGGTATTTTCAAATTTTTACGCTGGCAGAGGCTCATATGGTTCGAAATAAATAAAAAAAATATCCCCCAAGTTTCAACCCCCTATCTCAATTTTAACCTGTGCCTCAGAGCGATGTTTCCCATCTAAATAACATGGGTTTTTTGCCATTGAACGATCAATTTTTTATTCGAGCCAAAGCAATGGTTTAAAAATTTGAAACTCTGTAGACTTTACCCTTATAATAGTAGCTACCCTTCAGGATTTTTACAGATTTGTAGCTATTATAATTTTGGAGTCTATAACTTACTAACACTAAGATATGGCAGTAATTTATCTAGTTGTAACTCCAAAATTATAATAACTAAAAATCTGATAAAACTACATCCTATTTATTTATTATTTTCAACGGCTAAATGCCTAATATACATTAATATAATACAATACAATAATTCAATAATTATCAAGTATAACAACATTAACAATAATAGACAAAGTAATATCATTAAATTATGGCAATAATAATAGAGTATATGTTAAATAACAATATAGTAATATAAACATAATATAAGATAATAGTAATATAATGAAATATAATAGTAGAATAGTTACTTGTAGACTAGGGAGCATTTTGAACAAGACTTTAATAATGTTCAATGAGAAATCCAAGAGGTTTTCTAGTTGTTTAGATAAATCGTTATAACATCTACTTAATCTGAATATTGGATTAGCTTCAGAGTGACGGGTGGATAGTACTTCTGGATAAAAAGGTAGTCTATTTTAAAGTACATAATTTGAGTTATGAATTGGAAACAAGTTTTGAAGATCAGGACAATTCAACTTGTTGGGCTTATACTATTAAACGAGCAATTGTTGTATATAAAACAATCGATTTCTCGACCCAAAAACCCTTTAATCCGTGATTTTCATTAGAGCCGTTTTCGAGAAACTGATTCTCCATATTTATATGTATACAACAACTGTTCATTTAATAATAAAGTTTCTGCTTGATTGTTTAGGCAACCTGTTGTTCGTGACCCATGGGTTCTCACTGGCCGTGGGTTTACGTCATCATTTGCGAGAGGATTTTCCCTCGTATGAAGAATTACTCTCGCTTGATCCTTATTTGCCGTTTGCGAGCATAATCGAGATGATAGACGTGGCCAACACAGACGCCGACCCTGACCATAAAGAAGAAGGCGAGGATCTACTGGACAAATGGCAAGCTGTCGATAATACCACACTCGATTTCACCCATAATAATAGAAAAAGATACAATCCACGAGAACATCAGACTAAATTTTTACAAGTTTTAGGTAAACCAACAAATAAATAAATAATCAAAATGTATTAATTTATTAAATAAATAAATATTAATTATTCTTAATTTGTAAAAAAAATAATAATAATATTCTTTATACCATAATTATTTTATCCATACACCAGGTTTTGTCCCTATTTAGGATGCAGTAGTGGTTTGAACATTTCATCGGCAACTCAGTAAAAGTAGTAGTATTAGTAGTATTGCTGATATTGTATTCGCACAGATATACTCTTAATGTGTATGAAATTCAACATTTAATTTCAAAATTAAATTTTATAAATTTTACACCAATAATAATTAATAAATGCATGTGAATATCACTTACCCTTTTTTACTTTACCATACAGGTTTTATTTTACCATATTTTTGGTTCCTTTTTTCGAAATATCTAAAAAAAGGTTGAAACAATTTTAAAATTGGACGAAACCATGGCATTTCGGTCCAGGGCCTAGCCCATTAAATAATAAATATATGGGCCAAGTATATGTTAAAGTCATGTGGATGGCCACATAATTTTATTTCATAAATCTTTGCAAATTCTTCTTATTAGTTTTAAAATAAAAATCAACAATCATAAATAAATAAACAAACATATATATATATATATATATCCATAATATATTATTTTTAAATAATTATTTTAAATAAAAAATAAGCTATTGAAAATGGAGTATAATTTTTTAAATTTGAAATAAAACTTCTTAAAGATTTGCATTTCAGATAAAACAGTAATAAAAAAAATTAATTTAAATAAAAAGCAACGTTTGGTCTCATAATTGAGAATTTTTCAAGCTATTAAATTTATTGTTTCTCGTTAGATTCAATAATTAACATTTTTTTATTCAAATATTATATTATAATTTTGAATAAGATTGATAAGAAACAATCCGCGGTGGGATTTTATAATTTAAACATTTTAATTTTAAATTGGGAAAATTATTATTGTTGTAAAATGTCATAATAAATAGAGCTGATTATAATAACAAATAATGATATTTTTAATAGTTAATTAATTAATTAATTTCTTATTATTAGACGGACTAAAGTCCTTTTACACTAAATACCGGGTGAGTTTTTTTATCTTGATACAGTCTTATAATTCAAAAACAGTGCATTATATGGAAAAAAGTTTCAAATAAAAGTTTGTTTATATCGAGGGGGAAACTAAACTACACTTAAGTTTGTCGACCTAGAACAAGCTTTCAAGGGTATTTCGAGGTCAAGTTCTGTTTTTTAAATAGAAACCTACGAGATGTTTCTGTACATATTTATAATCTACAACAAAAATTGAACAACTTTTATTAGAACTATTTTTTTATTCGACATCAAATAATCAAAAATATTAAATAAATTAGATCTTAAAATTTTTTTTTAACAATCATTCAACTTAATTATCAAATAATAATTAATCAAATATTTAATTATTAAGTAAATAATTTAATAATTTTGCGACACTGTTCTGTGACATTCTAGGGTGTATCGCAAGACTTCTGGATGTATTCCAGTTTAAATGTTTTTTAAACAGATTTACAATACGATAAAATGAAGCTTCGGAGGGTGAATTCCTATCAGGAAAACGCTCGGCATCCATTTCAATGGCAGTCCCATAAAACTTCTTACATATTCACCATAAATTATGACCATTTCAATTCTTTCTTCAACAAAAAATGCTCCATTTTTATTCTAGTAATACAATATAACTATCTACTGGATTGACAAGAGAAAAAAAACTCAAAGGATCTTATTTAGTACGTTTGTTTAGCACCGACTTCAAAAGTGATTTCATGTTAGTATTTCGTCGTATAGTTGTAACTAAATTAGATAATTATTTATCAGTGGAACTGCTGAGATATGGCATCGAAATATTTATTGGAATTATTGATTAAAAATTTCATTATTTGTTATGATACGCAGGTCTATTTAATTATGACACCTTTTTTGGCTTTTCGGCCTTTCTAGAATTATGACACCTTACACCTTTAAATAATAATCAATAAGCACAATATATTGAATATATATATGGCGTCATATTTTTATCTCTCCTTTAACAGGATCAACCTTGCGAAACTCTCTCTGAGCAAGTCTACCACCCACGCAGCACGCACTGAGCCCAGGGCGATAAGAACAAAATCGTCCAGATTTAATCCACCCGAAACTTTTTTATTTTTGAATAATAAAGGCTATTTACAAGATGAAAACGGGATCCCCATTATCTACCATGTGTTCAGAAGAAAAAATAATAAAAGTATATGGTAGAATTTCAGGAAACGTTTTTAGGTAAAAACCTAAAATTTTGGACATTTTGACATATTTCCGTACAGTCAACTGTTGTTACTTTGGTCCAGATTTGCACATTTTTGTTTAACAAAATCTTGTTAAAATAGACTTTAGAAAGCTTAAATTCCTATGCAGCTTCCTATTAAATCTATATATAATTGCTTTAATTATTTTATTTTTTAAATATTTGAATAACTTTATTTTTTTTAAAAAAGTGGGCCAAAGTTATCATGACTTGGGGATACTTTGACCCACTCAGCGGAATTGCTCCATTTCAGCGGAATTGCTCCATTTCAGCCTCCATAGATGGTTTTGGCCAAAGTATTACTTGTTGTATGTTAGTTCAATCGATTCTCTGCCTACTAATTTTTTACTTTATCCAATGCGAAGCAAGGGGAAAGTATTGTAATCGGTCTCGCGGCAAGCGCGACTTCAAAGGGTCTTCAGGTAAAGACTACGGAGCCCATGGACTCAATTAAAGTCACAAATTGTAGTATTAAATTAGGTTGAATTTTAGCACGTGACGGTTTTGCCAAAAATTACATGGGGTCTCGTCGAGAGGCCAAAAAGTGCCATTTTTACTTTATCCAATGCGTAGCATGGGTAAAGTATTGTAATCGCTCTCGCGCCAAGCGGGAGTTCAAAGAGTCCTCAGGTAAAGACTACGGAACCCATGGTCACAAATTGTAGTATTCAATTAGGTTGAATTTTAGCACGTGACGATTTTGCCAAAAATTACATGGGGTCTCGTCGAGAGGCCAAAAAGTGCCATTTTTTTTGGAAGTGCGTGGGGATGGATGATGGATGTATGTGTGTATGTGTGTGTTATCGTTTTTTTCGTCCACGATTTTTTCCACACCGTTGCACCGATTGAAATGAAATTGAAAACCTACCATTAGTTTAACAAAATGAAGCGCTGATTAGTTTTTGGTACATATCGGCCCACAAACATTAGTACTTTATTTCAGCACTTTTTTAGTTTTTTCTAAATATCTTGAAAATGACTTAACCAATTTTGATGAAATTTAATATCCTAATTAAGTACCTCCGGGACCACAAAAAAGGTTAAATAAAGTTCTTAGTAAAATTATATTTTAAAGTACTTTACTCTAGAGTATGATAGTACATTTTTAATTTTTTATATTCTTTAAAATTTATTCATTTTAACGTTTTAATATAGCTCATTTAGCCTTGCTTAAATAAGAATGGATAGGCTTCTCTCTGTGAAATGCTAAAAATTTGGGAGGAAATTTTATAAGTAACCATAGCAACTGCGTTGTTTTCTTATCCCTTACCTTTGCTGAGACATAGAGGAATCGACTTTAAACCAAAAATAGAGATTGCTTCTCATCTAATACTTGAAGAATAACCATTCTATATTGGATTTTTGACGTTTCGGTTTTTATTGGTAACCATTGCTGAAGACATGGAGGAATCGAGTTAAAATCAAAAATAGCGGTTGATTCTCAACTAGTACTTGAGGAATAACCATTCTATATTGGATTTTTGACGTTTCTATTTTTATTGGTAACCATTGCTGAAGACATGGAGGAATCGACTTAAAATCTAAAATAGCGATTGATTCTCAACTAGTACTTGAAGAATAACCATTCTATATTGGATTTTTGACGCTTCGATTATTATTGGTAACCATTGATGAAGACATTGAGAAATCGACTTAAAATCAAAAATAACGATCGATTCTTATCTAATACTAGAGGAATAACCTTATTGCATTCCATTTTTGATGTTTTGACTATTAATGGCAACCTCTACTGAAAACGTGGAAGAATCGACTTAAAATCAAAAAGACTAAATTCTTTTTTGGTAAACAACTCAAGATTGAATAAATAGGGACTATATTTTTTATGCAGATAAATTATATTTTATTGCCAACGTTTGATCAACTTAGTTGACTTCTTCAGGGCTTTAAAAACACTTTTTATAAGTCCTCAATTAATACAGATTATAACATTTTCAAATCAAAATCGATCTCAAAAACAGCCTCAATAAATACAAAAAAGTCATTTTACATACCAAATACTTAATTAACTTCCCTGGATATTTTTTTTCAATCTGATTGATGTTGAAAACTCACCTTGCTATGTTGACTAAGAAAGAATAATTATAAAAATGACAAATATTCAGGGAAGATAACTATTTGGTATGTAAAATGAGTTTTTTGTGTGTATTTATTTGTTTTTTGTATGTATTGAGGTTGTTTTTGAGATCTATTTTGATTTGAAAATGTTATAATCTGTATTAATTGAGGCCTTATCACTTTTTAGAGCTCTGGAGAGGTCAGCAAGGTTGATCAAACGTTGGAAATAAAATATAAATTGTCTGCATGAAAAATATAGTCCCTATTTCCCTATAACAACATTAATAAGAAAAAAAAATGTTTAATTTGGACCATTTTTGAAGAAGTTATGAGCAAAAATCCGCAATTCGATATCTTTTAAATCTGTGATCAAAAAAATGTCAAAATTTACCAGGAAGAGTTTTTTGATGGGTACTAAAAAATGTCAAAAAAATGAAGGAATTTAAAAATTCCATTTTTTCAAACTGCCCAATTTGGCGTGGAATGCCCTCCCTATATATATATCACAATCTCACGAAATTAAATTAATGCTAAGATTTTACGTACTCCTCTGAAACGAAAAACTCGTTATTTAATTAACCATACCTACCGCTCTTTTATGATTGTTTTCTTTAGAATTAATAATTGTAAATATTTTTAGGTTTTAGAGATAACCAGTATAAACACGCCACACAGTGTAAATTTTGTGAAAAAATGTGAAATTTTATAATAATTGGCTATTTAACAGATTAATATTTTTCTTACACTTACATCCAAAATGCTGTGCTCGAATTTTGGCGCCCCGGACAAATGACCAGCCCTGGAGTGGGCGCTGATCCCTGTCTTAACAAGTGCTTGGGATAAGTTTCAATCAGGGAGATAGGGAGAAAGCATATGCCTAGAAAGGTATCGCCTGCCTACGTCATCGCTGACTCACAGTCCGCCATCTTGGATCTTTCAAAACATTGAGATTTCCATATAGTCCTATACTAAAATATATATAATTTTACCTTCGATTTTCAAAATTATAAGGTCACCTAAATAAAAAACTAATAAAAGAACTATTTTAAATTATAGTTTTTTGATTTTTACAGATCATCATCATTGAGTATACAGTCCTAAGACTGGTTTGATGCAACAATCCGTCTCCACTCGACTCTGTCCCCCGCCAGCTGTTTGACCTCTCTAAATGTCTGGCATCCCATATCCCCAATTATTTGGTTGAAATATTCTAATCTGGTTCTTCCCCTTCCCCTTTTCTTTCCCACCTCCCCTCCAAGATATCCCTAAGCAGTCCCCCATGTCTCAGTGTGTGCCCCATCATCTGACCTCTTCTCTTCTTCAGACTCTTCCACAAGGTTCTTCTTTCTCCGATTCTTCCAAGAACTTCTTCATTTGTAATTTTATCCATCCATTTGATATTCATCATTCTTCTGTAGCACCACATTTCGAAAGCCTCTAATCTCTTTCTCTCCGCTTTTCTAATTGTCCAGGTTTCACACCCGTACATGGCTATGCTCCATACATATGTCTTCAATAGCAACTACCTGTTTTCTAAGCTGATTGAGGAGGAGCGTAGTAGTTTTTGTTTTGAATTAAACCCCATTTTTGCTTGGGCAATTCTCGATTTAATTTCGTTTTCGCTCCTCCCATCCCATGTTATTTTACTTCCTAGGTAGCGGAATTCCTTAACTCCTTCTAGGTTTTCTTGGTTAATTTTGATGCATTCTGTCTCGTTTGTCCTTTTTTTGTACCTACTAGGACCTTGGTTTTATTCTTGTTTATTTTCATTTTGATTTCTTCTATTACAGATATCTAGAGAAAATTGAAATTAATTAAAATTATTTCACATTAAATAAGATGAATATACACAAAATATCATAGAACCATATACTGTATTTTATATTAAAGAAAAACGTACTTATATGAGAGTATTAGCTCTTTGTTAAACATGTATTTCTCATTTGATAACGTTATGTTTGGCAATGTTTTGAACTATGCAAGATGGCGGTCAAGCTTCTTCTTCCCCCCGCTTCAGGAGACAATTTCCTCGCCTAAGTTCTAAGCCTACAGGCACTCACTATTTCCCTGGTTTCAATATACCAATTATTATTTGGATCTTTCCTAAAAATAATATTTTCTATTTCGTAAGAATTTTAAACACGTGATTTCATTGCTGATCAATTGTAAGTACTTAATATAAATCACTATTTAAATTTAGAAATGAAATGTATTATAATACAAACTTTTAATTAAGGGCGTGTTGAAGCAGCCCTGCGAGTGTCTCCCAAATATATATACTCTGAGCCTAAAAATGTATATATTACAGTTAAAGTCTGTATAGATTGACTAGTGAATTTATACATCTACGTGCATTATCAATTGAATAATAAAATTCACGCTATATCTAGTTAATGTATACATAAAATTCAGCGAACCATTAGTTAAAGTTTTTAATGTGTTTTAACACTTTTTCATGTGATATATTTATAAACATGATTTTAACCTCAAAATTCCAAAATTACTCATAAGTATGTTCAAAAAAGAAAAAATTTACTACTTTTAAATTAATTAATTTATAAATTAAAATAATGTTCTTACATTTAAATTAATTAATCTATCAAAAATCAGATTGAACTAATTAATGTGTAAAAATTGTTTCTGTTAATAAACGTAGGTATAGGTAGGTTTTCAAAATTATGAAGACACTATTTCAGGCTGCTTAGAAATGTCCATATATTTTTTAAATAGAACTAAAAACATTATTTATTGCAAAGAATGAATATTCTCATGAATTTTCGGTCATTTAAATTAAAATAATTACAAAACTACAGGTCAGAATAGGTTTTTTATAATTTTTCCTTAATCTACCAGAATTGATTAATTCAAATTACAGTTTTTTGTATTTTTATTTTAAGCGGGTGTGGTTAAATGGATGAAAAATGTGCATTTTACACAAGATTCCCTATGGACTACATGTTAAATATCCAATTTTTTAATAATTAATTACAAGAAAACTACTAAAAAATTATTTTATACATATTTATAAGCAGGCGCGGATCCAGACCTCTGATTTGGGGGGGGGGGGCGGTCGCCGGTATATAAGATCTACTTTTGATCTCGGAAGTGTGTCGCGATCGAATTGTCCAAGCGGGGGGGGGGGGGGGGGGGGGGGTCACATAGAACTTTATTTTCTTCAATTTTAAAATTTAATGTTATAAAAAAAATTAAATCAACATATAAAAAATGTTGATCTCCAATGCTTTGGGGGGGGGGGGCGGTCACCCCATCGCCCCCCCCCGGATCCGCGCATGTTTATAAGGGACTAGCTGACGCCCGGGCCTTCGGACTATATATATAAAAACTCTCGTGTATTTGAATGGAATGTTGTGTGAAAATTTCAAAGAAATCGGTGAAGAAATTTCGGAGATCCTTCAACGTATCACTTAATCGTAACAGTACTTTTTAATTATATAGATTAATAAATTAATAACTTATCTGCATCAGCTGTTTGGCGAACTGCGCCCAGAGCTTGTCCGGAAATTTAATAGTACATATATAAAAAAAAAGCTTAGATCCATTAAGAAGAGACTTTAAGCTCTTCCGACCCTTCCCTTTGAAAGACGACAAGATTGTATTTATGCACTTTTACCTGTTTATATTATAATTCCCGTTAAAAACAATCCGAAATTCAAAATATATTTTTTGTTTGTTTATTTTTAGCAATTATATCAAATAGTAAATAAATAAACAACAATACTAACAATTAAAAAAAATTTATTTACTTAAATATTTTTTTTTCAAATTTTAATTAAAAGTTGATTAATGAATTGTTTGGTACATTTCAAAATAATAAATTTCCCATCACTTTCAGAATTAAAAAGAGAAATAATTTAATTCTTAATAGAAGAGATTAAAGATTTTTCTTTTGCCTCATTTTTATTTATTATTTTATATAAAACAAAAATTCAGTTTTTTATCTTAAAATTGCTATAATGTCCGTACTAGTCCAGTTCCAGGGTTTTAACCTCGGACTGTTGTTACAGTGAATACATTTATATGGTCGCGGTGGGGTTTTGGTTTTTATACTATAAATTGCAAAGTCGACCAAAAATTTGTGTGTGCTTTTGATTTTTTCATTATTTAAACAAAAAACTCTCTCATTATATTATAGAGGATCCAAAAAGTGGATCAGCTAATAACATTCGTTGCGGGAAAATATTTTTTTTTCGTTTGATATGTTATGGGAATGCCAAATCTAAGTTGTGGGGTACAATTTTTGGTGGCCGAAAAACCTCGAAATATTCGTACTTTTTCCAGTTTTTTGCTTATAACTCAAAAACGGCCCATATTTTGTAAATAACTGTTCTAGGGTAAATTAAAGAGGATAGAATTTCTCGTCATTTAAAAAAAAAAGAAAATTGGGTCCACTAGTTCGATTTTTTATGAGGTTCCAAACAGCCCCTGGATCACTTTTGAATATCCCAAAAACTCCCACTTTTTTCGATTTTTCCCTATTTTGACCATGAAGGAGCACGTTTTCGACAAAGACCAATCTATACATTTTTAAACTAGATTAAATTTTCTACAATGTAAACAAAATTTTATCTTAATTGGATAAATAATAATCCGTGCCACAATGAGGTTGAAGTTTTGAAAAACTGCAATTTTTTTTCAAAAAATCGCAGTTTTTCCTTCATAAAATGAAAAGCACTAATCCTAAAATCTTGATTCCTATCTCATTCGTTAGGAAATTTTATTGAAATGAAAGTTTACTTATACCATATTTTTTAAAAAAGTCTCAGATTTATAGATATCCAGCATTTTCCATGACACTTTTGAGGATTCGGATCATATCCTGTCCGAAAAATGCTTGATATCTATAAATCTAAGACTTTTTTAAAAATATGGTAATAGTAAACTTTCATGTCAATAAAATTTGATCTAGTTTAAAAATGTATAGAGTCATCTTTGTCGAAAACATGCTCCTTGATGGTCAAAATGGGGAAAAATCGAAAAAAGTATGAGTTTTAGGGATATTCAAAAGTGATCCCGGGGGGCTGTTTTTTGACAGGCGTTAGTACCGGTTCAACTAAACCTAAAAAGATGAAATTGTTATCATTTTACGCGTAATTTAAAGAGATTTAATTTATCTAAAAGCTATATTTTTGATTTAATAAGCCGTTTTAGATTTATTCAAGAAAAAGTGAAAAAACTCCGAAATTTTCTTATTTTGAGGCGCGTAGAAAAATTTCCACAAAACAGATTTGGGAGAAAATTTAGGGTAGTAACTATTGGAGTACCAATAGAGGTATTCCAGCAATAAAATATTTACCGTGAATCATTTCCTGTTTATGCCATTTTTTCACGTAATTTGCCTAGGCTATTATTTAATATTTATTTATTTATTAATTTTTCAATCTATTTTTTCTTTTTTAGATACAGAAAATGGAGACTACAATTTTAGATTTGCCAATTGAAGACATTTTTGAACCGGTTTATGTTCCAATATTTGGATATCCGGGATCTGTTGAATTTATCAGAAACAAACCAACGTATAAAATATTTAGTAAAAAGATATTTAAGAAATATAAAAAAAATTGATTTCTCTAAAAGAAAATCTGATCCAATTTCTGAGAGACAATTTTCAATTTTACATGAAAATTGTAGAAAATTATCCAAAATAAATTTTAACCATTGTAATTGGCTTACAGATTGTCAATTTAAACCATTATTTTTAAATAATATTGAACATTTAGAAAAACTCTATCTCAACAATTGTATTGGGCTTTCAAAAGAAGTATTACAAACGTTATTACTGGAATGCAGAAATCTTACTGAATTGAATATAAGAGATGTCAATTTGGCTAATAGAGAATATTTTATTTTAGTTCATTTAATTTTAGAAAATAATAAAAATTTGCTTTTCGGTAATATAACTTACAGGCCTATTCATTTTCAGTCATTGATCTATCGCAATCAGTAATATCGTTAGCCCGTCAGAATGGTTTCACAATTAATTTTGAATCGCAAATTGATTAAGGCTAAAATGATTCCTGAGAAAACGTTTCGAGCACCCTCGAAGAATTATATGTGACGGATAATTATTATTATTATTTATTCTATTACTCTAATATTCTTTATTTTACCAATTTGACTAAATATACAACGCCATTCATATCAATACACGGACATCTGATTAAATTTTTTGTGATCTCCAAGCTTAGAACATTCGGCTCAAAATATAGAAGAAAAAATAATTTTTTGAAATGTTAATTTTTTAATTTTAAGACCTTGTGCTGATTTATAGGTATGAATAAATAAAGATTTTTTTTTTTTTGAACAAAATGTTTTTTTTACATTATTATTTTTTATTATTTATATTATTTTATTATTTATATTTATCTGGCGCGGGAGCAAAGAGCTCTTTAATTGGATGCTGCGCCCAGGAGTTATTAAGAACAACATATTTATCGAATTTTGTAGGCTTAGATCAGGTCCCTTCCTTCAGCTGTAAGAACCAGCAGGGGAAGACGGCTGGAGGGGCCCCGATGTGCCGGGCTGAGTGCAAACGAACTGAGACAACGGCGCACATCATCCAATGTTGTGATAGGACCGCGGATGGGCGAGTTAAGAGGCATGACGCTGTGGTACGATGTCTGGCCGACGATTTGATCAAAAAGGAATGCGTGTCGAGTTGGAATACTTGTACTCCAGCTCGGCGGGCAATAGAAAGCCAGACATCGTGGCAAAGGATGCGGCGGGGGTGGTGTGGGTTTGGGACGTCCAGATCGTCTCCGCGCTTTCAGGACTGGGTGTTGCCCACCGAAACAAAATAGAAAAATATAGGAGCAACTCCAGCCTGGTGGATAATATTGCGGAGCGATTTGGCGTCGGGGCGGGCTCGGTCAGGGTCGAGGCCATCACAGTCTCGTGGAAGGGAGTGTGGTGGCATAAAGCGGTGGAGTCCCTCATCGCCCTGGGTATATCCCAAAAACAATAAACGATTTGACATATAGGGCGATGAGGGGATTTCTTCTTAATTTTTACACTTTCGGCAGAAGAACATATAGAGCGGGTGGCGTATGATTATTTTTTGTGAATAAAAAAAAAAAAAGAAATGTGAAATGTGAGCCAGGATTAATCCTGGCTCTCTCAGCCACCCGCTCTGAATCTGAATTTATTTGTTCTGAAGCCGAAAGTGTGAAGGATTTGTAAATAAATTTGTGTAATCATCTTTTGTCTTGTAAGAGGCGGCCCGCTCCTCGGAGGCCCAATAAATAAAATAATATCAAGGCAAATAAATACTCCCTTCCCAAGTCCATATTTACAGCAATGTTTTGTTTATTTTATTTTATTTATAGTCCAGTCAAATTGTGCCCAAATGGGCAAAGTTTTGGGGTAGTTTTGGTTTTTTGCATAAATTTGTTTTTTGGGGCCCTGAATCCAAATGTGAGGTCTCCTACAAAAATTTCGTGACGCAACATTGTAGAAAATGCAAAAAAATGTGATAATTTCCATTTTTTGGCGGTTTTTTTGCTTATAACTCGAAAAACTATAAACATTTCTTAAATAACCCACCTATTCAAAATAAAAGTTCATAAAATTTCCTATAAATCTCATTATTTATATTTTTTCTTTGACCAACCGTTCGGGCTCAAGCCCAAAATCCATGTTTTCGACCTCGGCAGTCCCAAAAACTCGCCCCTTTTTCGATATTTCCCCATTTTGACCATGAAGGAGCACGTTTTCGACAAAGACCACTCTATACATTTTTAAACTAGATTAAATTTGCTACAATTAAAACAAGGTTTCATCTTAATTGAATAATGGTAATCCGTGCCGCAATAAGGCTGAAATTTTGAAAAACTGCAATTTACCATCGGTTAAACAGGCAAGCCTATCAACGTCCTCATTTCCCGTAATTCAATTCCACTGTGACTAGGGAATAAATAGTTAGAATATAAGGAAATTTTGTATTTCTTTTTCCTAACGTTTCCAAGGTTTACAAGAGCCTCATAAAATACCAAATTTCTAATTTAAAACATTAATGGCAAAACAATGTATTACTTTAATTGAAACCCTTTAAAATTAAATTTATTTAAACTAGCATAAATTTTCAGATTTGAAATCTTGTTTCTTTTATTGAATTGTATTAAATGATTATCGTCTAATATCGAATTAAATTATCGATTAAAGTTTTTTCTTTTTTTAATATAATTTATTTTTTGAATAACCTTGCTATAAATATTTTCAAAATTTTCTATTTGAATTTAAGAAGAATTTTTCCAACAAAGAATGAAAAATTCAAATTTTGCGCCGCCATCTTAGTTTATCGACACGAGCTCTCTCTCTCGGGCGTTTTTATGAAACTCAAATGACATTTAACATTATTAAAGTGATTTTTTGATTTCATTTATTAATATTATATTCTTTAAAATTATATTTTTAATTAGTTTGATATCAAAATTAATGTATATATATATTAGACGACCATCAAGCATCAAACTCGCCATGATTAAAGTTGTCAACAATATTGAGGAATATTTATTTATTATTATTAAAACCAAACATCCCTTTTTAGTTGATAACCTATTTTATTTTTAATTATCTTATTTGGTAAGTTGATTAACATTTAATTAATGGGAAACAGGACACTTGAATAAAACATTTAATTATTATTTAACCTTAATTTCACTTCATTAGACAAATTAGGCTAAAACTAAGGCCAAATGCCCTCTGTCAAAAAACAACTTGAATATGTTCGGTTTGATTAGATAAAAAAATGTGTTCCCAAACAAACCTTGTAAGGTTCGGTTAAAATATATTCAGTTTGGCTCGGTTTTTCGGTTCGTATACCTTCTAACGCCAACCTAACCGCCTAAAACCCAGCCCGAATTGAATATTTCTTAAGACCCAACCGGCAAGGACTTTTCTATATTCGAATTTTCCTTTCTATAGATTAAAGATGTTGTTTTTTTCAGAGGGCGTCTGATCTTCGCTTTTACCTGCAAATTATAAACCATTTTTTCATTAAAGAAAAATACATATTATTGGAAAGATACACCTCTGGACCAGGGCCGCATTAAGCCATGTAGAGGCCCCTAGGCCAGGGGTCGGCAACCCGTGGCTCGCGAGCCACTTGCGGCTATTTCAATGTGAAGATGCGGCTTTATTTTAAATCAAAAATCAAATTTATATGTATCTAATCCTAATCAAATACCATAATATTGAATTAAATATGTTAATGGCTCTTTAAAAACTGGGAAATTTAATAAATTGTAACTTTTGACTTTTCCGTCTCAAAAGGTTGCCGACCCCTGCCCTAGGCAATGCATGGGTCCCTCTCTTATGTAGGAAGGTCTCTAAACTAGCATTTAAACCATATAACTAGACCAAATTTGAACATCTCGGTACTAATTAAAGTGACCAATCGTCCTCCTTTAGGGAGGACAATCCTTCTTTTCTAAGCTCTGTCCTCCCCCGAAAAGTGTCCTTTTTTCGATATTTGAAGACTAATCTGTAAATCTCCGTATTCGATCGAGTTTATACAGATATTATAGATAAATTCAATATGAAGATATTCCTTGTTCAGATATTTCTAATATATTGTTTTAATAGATGATACATTGACAATTCATTCATTCATTCAATGGAAAAGTATTCATAAAGGTAAAAGTAAATAAATATTAAATGAAATATTCATTTACTATGAGTTAAGATTTCTAGGTCACTTGTTTCACATTAAAAATTAAAAAAATAAAAGAGGTAAATTTTTTCAATATATATATTTCGGGCTCTAAACCTATCTTCAGGAAAGTACACAAGTTTAACTGTTAAACATAATTACAATAAACTGAAGGTTTTCTACATTTGATTCAATCGCGAATCTAATGTAGAAAACCTTCAGTTAATTAATGGCAGGCATCTAACATACATGCTAATAGATCTAGCGCTCTGGACTGGGAGATCGAATATATAACAACTGAGATTTCAAATTCACTTGGTGATCCATCCGAATGTCTAGCGGGCTATACGCGTAATAACGTTGGATTGTAGCTAAGTGGATCACATCTTTTCTCTCTTGGTCCAGACTTAATACTCCGCAGACTCCAATAGCGTAATCCGCAGTAGTCTCGCGAGATAAAAATATATTTTTTCAAATCAGCGCGGTCAAAATAATTCTCGTTGACGCATCAATTATTCTTTGATATATTAATGAGGAAAATTAAAATTTATATAATTACAATATAAAATGCTACAATTGTTTTTACTATGCATTTATTTATCATATTATAGTGTAGGTATTATATTCATGGGCGGACAGTGAATTTGTGCGGCCCTTGGCTAACACTACCTAGTTGGGGGCCTACCTAAATAATCCAACTAATTGCGATTTACTCAAAAAACAGTTTTCTAAAATGATGTAGGTATGCGGTATAAGAAAATATTTGAACAATAAAATATTTTCTTTAATTAATATAGTATGACTTAGATACCTACACAAAATGGATGATTGGAATTTTTAAAATTTTATATTATTTTTTTTTTAATTCGCAATATTGTCCATTGTCTTCAATGGGGGCAGGGGGCCCTTTATATCCACGGGCCATTGGGCTGCAGCCCAAAAAGCCCATATATATATATATATATCCGCCCCTGGATTTATCCTCCTTTTTCATTGTAAAAAAGTTGCTCACCTTATACTAATGAATGTACCTATGTCATTTATTAAATGGGCCCATAGGCAGTTGCCTATATTGCCTTTTGGATAATCCGGCCCTGCTCTGGACATTTAGCTTATTATATATTACCTATATATTCGAATATACTGCCCCCACGGGCAGATCTAGGTTTTCGGGGCTTGAATTCGAAAAGGGAACCGATTTTTTGTTAGATTAAGAATCTGTAAATTGCCGTATAAAATTTATTTTTAATAACACATAAAAATCAGAGTTTAAATATATTTATTTATTTATGAAATGGTGTTGAATGACAAACATTACCTATTTAGGAAGATAAATTGAAAAATAGATACTAGCTAGAAAAATTTATTCTCTCTTGTTTTTAATTTGTCTAGTCATGAATTCATTGATCTTCGAGAGAATTCTGATCAAGAAAAAGAAGCATCTCTTCAAGTTTAAATAAAGCTCCTTCCTGAACGAGAATCCATCGCAGCAGCTTCTGTTGAATTTTATATTCACTCGGGCTCGGGATCATTTATATGTATATAATAAGGTTAGCAAATCACTTGAGACTAATGTTTTCTTACTTTTTATAAATGCGCATTTTAAAATAATAAGTAGAAATCAATGAGACTGTCCTCTGTCTGCTTAATGCAAATAAACATATAAATATGTATGTATATATAATTTATTTGTTAGAGACTATAGTTCGTAAGTTTTCATCATCAGTCTTTTTATTTAGAACATATTATTTTATATTCTTATATATAAAAAAACATAAGAAATATAAGAATATTTTGTGGTAAAAATTTGGAGGTTTTTGTATGAAACAAGTCTAAGTAAAAATCACACATGAAAACTAATGTAATGTTTGTATTTTATAGTATTCTATATATATATATGTAATATGCAGTTTGGTTTTCACAAGTTCTTATGCTATAATTAGCTGCTGATGATCCCGTCTTAGTCGAAACAACATGTACATTAATTGAAAAGTTTTTGTTTTGCCGAGAGTAGCAGAGTTTTTGATTCACAAAGAGAAACAAAGAGGTTGTCCTCTGCTTGATGCAATTCAACATACACACATATATATCGAAATTATATATCTGTATATATATATATATATATATTATTTATTTGCTTGAGACTATAGTTAATTTTAACTAGCTCCTAGCTAAGTAAAGATCGAAAATTTTCAATATCCATACGGTAAATTGACTCCATGGAAAACAATATTTATAATTGAAAAAAGACTGACTATGAAGACCAAGTCTTCGAAACTATAGTCTCAAACAAATAATTAATATATATATATAATAAATAATATATATATATATATATATATATAATTTCGATATATATGTGTGTATGTTTATTTGCATCAAGCAGAGGACAACCTCTTTGTTTCTCTTTGTGAAAATATACATTGTCCACCCATTAATTGCATACACAATAAAATACTACTACTACTGTTCACTTGATTTTTACTTAGAAATGAAAGACTTCCCCAAGAGCTCCAAATTTTTACCACAAAATATTCTAAAATGAATAATAAGGGAACAACTGTCCAGCAAGCACCCTTTATGAAGATTTTCTACTTAGTGTTAATATTAAAGAAGAAATATTATTAACAATAACGTATAAACAAACAAAATTTTCTTATTTTTATTTTATTAAGGGAGAATCGTTCTTAATAAATTGTTAGTTGTTTATGGCAGTTGTTAATGTAGAAATGCAACCAGACGTTGAGTTATATGTAGTACTAGCCACTAGAGAAGAAGGTGTTTTTTTATAATAAATTAAAAAATTTTCAATGAGTTGAGATTTTTTTATTTTTTTAATATTTGTTGTCCCGAAACTATTTCATTATTTAACAAATATCAAAATAAAATAAAAACAATCTCAACTCTTTGAAATAATTTTAATTTATTTAGAAAACAACACCTTCTTCTCTAGTGGTTAATATAACTCAACCTCAGGTTGCATTTCTACATTAAAATCTTCTTTATGTTAATAAAAGAGAATGTCTTTTTGTCTCTCTGCATTTTTGAACTCGTCCCCAGAAGAATGTATAGTACACAAAGGTCTTAAAATTGAAATATATTTCAATATGGTTCCAAAGTTTTGTACACCGAAATCGTTTTTCTTAAATTTTAATTAATTAAAGGGAATTTGGAGGGCACTAATGTGTCGAAATTATCAAATAACTCCTTAACTATTAACTCTATGGCAAATTTCGTTATAAGCAAAGTTGTAGAGGGTCTAATTCCTGACATTATTTTGCTTAATGAAATGCCAAAACTAACCACCCAAAATAGGGGAAAGGGGTTCAAGATCGGAGGTGGGGAGGAGAGGGCGAAGCTAGTTTTTAGTAAAATAAATATTCCATTAGGTCATTAACCCGTAGCCGGGCGCGGGGGTGGCATCTGCCTCTTTTAATTAAAATTTAATTTTTTATACTTTTTTTACTTGTGTATGTTATGTAGATACAAAAATAATAAATTATCTTTATTATTATTTTATTAATAAATATTAACTATGTTTTACTATACGTACTAAAACAAGTGCTCATTAGAGGATGACTTTATCAGTTTTTCAAAATTAAAATTATAATATTTTCAAACTAAAAAACAAGAAACATGAGCCTATAATGAAAATATTTTTTTCTGGTGCAAAAAAAATAAAAATCTAGGCCCTTTGAGCAAACTCAACCAGATTTTGTATACATAATCAGTGGGCCCTCAGAAGAGTAAAAATGCAAATACTAAGCACCCAAAAGGCTTGTCCTTGACACCCCTAAATAATTATAAATAATTTTGTAAAATATAAAATAAAAGTGAGGGGCCAGGCATATGGTAAAGTCATGTGGATGGCCACATCAGTTTAGTTTTTGCTTGTTTTTAAATAAAATATATGGATGGATAATTGGATTTAGAAACTCAATAACAGTTTCTTTGATTTCTTACGAATTTATTATTTACGTTAAGGCCTTTTCTATTTCAGTTGCCCAGTAGAAGACAACATGTCGTTCAAGAAAAGCTTTTTTCTAACACGGAGAAGAACAAGGAAATCTGGACAAAGAATTTAGTCCAGTTTCAAGGGCCATCAAGAAGAGGCAACTTGGCAATTTATGAAGCACCGTTGAGTCAACGGAGTCGCATGCCCCTGAAAACTCACGTCATTGGACGCTTCAAATTTCTTGAATCCACTGCCAAAGAACGGAGAGAGAGGATCGGTCTAATTGCTGTGGAGCAAAACATTGAACTTTCCGCATTTATCTGATCAAGCCATTTGTGCAAAACTAGCAAACCTTCTTAAAGATTATGAGCGATGCAGAAAGAAACAAAACTTTGATTCATTGAATTAACTGTTTGATGTGACCAAGGTGAAATGCGAATGGATGTGCAAAGCGGATGAGAACCTCTACAAAATGCAAATTGAGAGCAAAGGGTCAGGTTGGTTATTTCACTAACAAACGTCCTAGTACAAAGAACATCCACCCATCCAAGCGAAAGAATGCAATGGAAGCGACTGGGTCACCAGAGTCAACACTTACCAGCTGATTGTAACACGGGCTCATCCGACAACAGCAAAGACAGTCCTTGGGAGGATGAGAATGGAGCATTAACTAATCCAACAGGGATTGCAAGCAGACGCCTTGTTACATACAAGCTCAAAGCTGTCGTCCCACGGAGCAGCAAAGGTGAGGCCATTGAAATCCCATGGCAGTCAGATAACATATAACTGCGCTTCAAAAAAAGTGGAACACTTGAAAAATTCGGATTTTTTCAAAGAAATTTCAAAATTAATATTTTTTATTTAAACTTTTAATAGATTGCATACATGTAGAATTGTTTTTAAACAATATCACAATAACTTTTAAAGAGTTAGGTGTTGGTTCTAGGTGAAACATTTTAATATAATAATAAAACTTGAGCAAGATGCGAGGTAGGTTTCTTTGACTGCTGATGATGGGCTCACCCCCGAAATATATCAAATTCAAAACTCAATTTTGTTTTATTTCTTTTTTGTGAAACCTACCTCGCATCTTGCTCAAGTTTTATTATTATATAAAATATCACAATGAATAAAATTCTTAAGTAGGAACTAAAAATATACAAAAACAAAATTTTTCATTTTTTTATCACAAAATTCTCAAAAATTTCAAGTTCTAGTAAGGAATATTACCGCCCCTCGTCTGAATCGCCTCCTAACCATACTTTCTGACTTCTGATTAGGTGTATGGTCCAAATTTTCCCACTCTTCTTGGAGGAAGTCTCGCAGCTGCTGGATGGCCTCTGGAGCAGGATCTCTAGTAAGGAGTCGCCTCCCCAGCATGTCCCATACATTCTCAATGGGATTTAAGTCAGGACTGCAATCTGGCCAATCCATAGTTTGAATCCCTACCTCATTTAAAAATGTTCAAAATGTTTTCAAGTGTTTCTCTTTTTTTGAAGCGCAGTGTATTATATATATTTATCATTAACATTTATCTATGAAGGCTAAATTGCATATTGCATTGATCTACTGATCAGTTTCAATTTGCCTTTTTTTCTAATTTATTTTAATATAGAAATTAATTGCTGATTTCAGAATAAGGTACAAGTCATTCTATAGATACATTTTTGTCAAATTTGAAGTTCATCAAGTCCTAAGCGATTAAAAGCAAATAGTTTGAAATACTACTGAAAAAGATATCGTTTCAATATATTTTTGATTTGTTCATCAAGTTTCTTCAATTATTATACCCAAGTCCCAAACTTGTACACCCTTTGCTGCAATCAGGGATTCTAATATAAAAATAGATACTTGTTAAATAAAATAATTATGATAATATTAATCTTTCTTTGTTTAATTTTTTCCAGATTTGAATTATTTGAATTTTTCGAGAAATTCCAATTTAAGACACCATCAGTGGCATCTCTTAATAATAAATAAGCTCTTCTTTACAATGACCCTCCATGGCGGATTTCTACTTACGTTGTTTCATCCTTTCACAATACTTAGACTAGGTAAATTTACTTCGAATATTAAATTTTTAAAAATTAATTTTTTTTTTATTTTATATATTTATTTATTTTTTTAATTGCTGGACAAATGTTTTGCATAAAATTTAAAAATGTATTAATTTTCCGTGAGTAGCATAAGTAAGGTATTTAATAAATATTTCTAATCAAAAATACTGATAATGAAGGTCAACCCTTCGAAATTATAGTGTCTAACAATTAAATAAATTATATCTATATTTATATTCGTTTTTTCATTAAATTGAAGGGTTGGTTTTGTCACAAATATAATAAAACAATAATTTTAATAACTATTAGAATTATTTAATTGATAACTATACAGTTTCGGTCACCACTGGTCGACCATCCTCAGTAGTTATCTCGTTCAAGAACCGGAATTTGTCATTTCACATGAAACATTCATTCTTAAATCTTCAATATAGACACATCACACAATTCATTACAATCACACACATACATATATATAGCAACAATTTATAAAAACGTTTATCACTGAGCTAGAAACTATTCTGAATTAAATAATTATATTCGTTATATATGTAAATACAAGCTGCGACGCTGGTCTTTATAGGGGGCCTCTCTTACCAGGGGGGGGGGGGGTCCACCCTAAAAAAGTCATTTAATAACAAACATTGTTAAGGGAGAATGGTGTGGGTTTTTGGCGAATATATATAAAATTAAGGTTTTGTCTGTACATTGCTCTAAATCACGCCAAATTTTGGTTGCACACGTTTCAAGCAAAGTTATGAACGAAAACACCCCCAACAAAATTCCTGTCTGTCTGTCTGTATGTTTTCGAAAAGTTGCTCACGATTCACGTAAAAACGGCTGAAGGGATTATTATGAAATTTCATATTTGGATCAGATGTCTTCTAACTTACTTTTATAGCCATATAACGTTTTGATATTTTGACCCCAAAAAGGGGTTTGGGGGTCGCACGAATGAAAATTATCAAATAACTCCTAAACTATTAACTCTACGGCAAATTTTATTATAAGCAAAGTTGTAGGGGATGTGATTTCTGACAACTTTTGTTTAAAAAAATTCCCCCAAAAAAGGGTCAAAAATGAGAAATTTTGCTCTTGGAGTTCTTGGGGTTCGTGAGTTGGGGGTTCAGGGGGCGTGCCCCCTGGGTAGCAAGAGGGCCGCCGAAGGCGGGCCTTGCAGCTAGTTTTAAATAAAGTAAAGAAAATTTTGAAAAATTTAAGAAACTTTTTAAAATTTAAAATACTAGATAGGTTTCACAAAAAATAAAAGACAAGATGTTTGTTTAGCACGACTCTATGTACTATATAAATATTTCGGGGTATGAGCCCATCTTCAGGAGTTCACAGAGGAAACTTTCGGAACTCCTGAAGATGGGCTCATACCCCGAAATATATAGTATATAGAGTCGTGCTAAACAAACATCTTGTCTTTTATTTTTTGTGAAACCTATCTAGTATTTTTAAATTTTAAAAGTTTCTTAAATTTTTCTAAATTTTCTTTAATTTATTAATAACAAACAAACTGTTTAGTTTCTTTTTCTCCTTTGATCAAAGTTCAATTTCGACTAATATACCGGGGGAGTTTTTTATCTTGATCAGTCTTATAACTCAAAAACAGTGCATTATATGGAAAAAAGTTTAAAATAAAAGTTTATTTATATCGAGGTGGAAACTAAAGTACCCAATTGTTTGTTGATCTAGAACAAGCTTTCAAGGGTATTTTAAGATCAAGTTCTGTTTTTTAAATGGAAACCTATACCTATATTTCTTTTCATATTCATAATCTACAAAAAACAAACTGAGCAACTTTTAAAGAACTATTTTTGTATCCGACATCAAATAAACAAAATATTAAATCAATTATTAGATTTCAAAAAATCGTAATAATTATTTTTAACAATTATTCAACTTAATTATCAATCAATAATGATCAAATATTTAATTATTAAATAAATAATTTAATAATAATTAATAATTTAATAATTTTTCGACACTATTCTGTGACATTCCAAAGTGTTATCGCAAGTCTTCTGGATGAATTCCAGTTACAATTTCGTTTTTTGGGCAGTTTCAGTTTCTTCATAGCTTTTACATTACCTGTTTTTTTTTTTGGTTTTTTTAAACAGATTTATAACTAGATAAAATGAAGCTTGTGAGGGTGTATTCCTATCAGAAAAACGCTCAGCATCCATTTCAATGCCGCAGCCCCTAATACTTCTTCCACATTCGCCGAATAAATTAAGACCAGCATTTCAATTCTGTCTTCAACAAAAAAGCTCCATTTTTATTATGGTAATACAATAATACTATCTACTGGATTGACACGAGAAATAAACTTTTTTAAACTCAAAAAGTAGAAAATAATCTCTTAAATCTGTGTATAGTGAAGTATTAACATCATTATAAACACTTATTTTCATTGTACTAGATGAAGGAGGAGGTATCAGCCAAAGATGGAATCACTGGGTTCAATAAAACACCTTTAATGAGACGTTTCGGCCTGAATTTTATTTGGCCATCTTCAGTCAATTAGGCTAACAAATTTTTTTACAAATGGATGTTAATTGATATATTTTTTTATAAAAAATTATAAGTTGACCAAGTTGGTTATTTAGACTTACAGTTATACACATGTGATCGAACCAAGCCTTGTCAAAATTAAAAATTGCTGCAGAAATTGTGATAAGAAAGTTTTACCATCAATGCGTGGAACCTCTGGGTTTGGTGTTTTATTTGCAATATGTCGATGATTCTATCGCTTGTGTGCTTGAATGCTCTATTTCAACAATCCTTATAACCCAAGAGCCCACGACTGCCAGACCTTCGTTATTTTATAAAAGCTGAAAGTTTTTCTGTGCATGTCCCCTATACAGGTAAGAACGACCAGCGACTATAGAGTTTGGGTTGTGGTTACTTTGGCAGGTAACAGGTAATAAAGGTGTATAAAATAGTACTTTAAATTCGTTAAAGTATTTATAAAAGCTCAATTTTTTTATATTTTCTTCGGGATAACTTTAGAAATCTCGTCATCCATTGCCGGACACTTATGGCAGTTGCTACCCCCTTACAGACACCCCTAAACTTTAAGAAACTCAAGCTTGAGTGGTTTGCCATAAAAGAATTTAGTCTTTTTGATTTTAAGTCGATTCTTCCACGTTTTCAGTAAAAGTTGTCATTAATAGTCAAAACAACAAAAATGGAATGCAATAAGGTTATTCCTCTAGTATTAGATAAGAATCGATGGTTATTTTTGATTTTAAGTCGATTCCTCCATGTCTTCACCAATGGTTATCAATAATAACCGAAACGTCAAAAATCTATGTAAAAACCATTAAAACTGTCCGCCTATTGAGGTAACATTTTTTTATAGGTCGCCAAGTAACATATATAAAATTTATCTTTTATGTTATAACGAAAGTATAATAATAATTTATTAAAGTTTAGGGGTGTCTGGCAGGGGGTAGCAACTGTCATAAGTGATCCAGTCAATGGATGACGAGATTTCTAAAGTTATCCTGAAGAAAATATAAAAAAATTGAGCTTTATACTTTAACGAATTTAAAGTACTATTTTATACACCTTTATTACCTGTTACCTGCCAAAGTAACCACAACCCAAACTCTATAGTCGCTGGTCGTTCTTACCTGTATAGGGGACATGCACAGAAAAACTTTCAGCTTTTATAAAATAACGAAGGTCTGGCAGTCGTGGGCTCTTGATCTATTAAAGGTTTTAATGAATTCCATCCAGATATCAAATTTACTTTTGAGGTAGAGAGGGACGATAGGATTTTGTTTTTGGATTTGGAAATAATAAAGAAAAGCGATGGCTCACTATCATTTGATATATATAAAAAGGCTTCAAATAGTGGAAGGATATCCAACTACCTCTCCAACATACCTTTCCTATATAAGATCAATAGTCTGAACTATTTTTTGAGGAGAATTTTTGTTTTGTGTGATGATGAGTTTAGGCAGAAAAAATATTGTGAACTACATAGACATGGCTGTATCGAATAACTACCATATGCACATTATTAATAGGACAATCAGAGAATTCTCAAATAAACAAAATAATTTAAATGACAATGTTAACATTTTAACAAATAATAATAATTCAAATAACCAGGTCGGACAATACTATTCTGTTGCTTATATTCACGGCATATCCGAAAAAATAAGAAAACTTTTTAAAATTTACAACGTGAACATTGCCCACAAAAATATAGACAATATTCAATTTTTATTTAATAATAAAGATCCAACCCCTAGAGAATTATGTAATAATATTGTCTATCAAATTAACTGTCTAGATTGTCCATCAAATTCTAGCACCTATATAGGGCAAAGTTCACGTTCACTAAAAATTAGGGTATATGAGCATAAATTAAGTGTTCGAAATAAAAGACCAACACTGCACTCTCCACCCACGCAGCCGAACATAGTCATTCTTTTGATTACGATAATGCGAAAATATTGGTCAAGATTGATAACTTCTATAAAAGATCCATAGCCGAAATGCTATATATAAAAATAGCAGGTGATAAGGCTATCAATTTTAAAAGAGATTGTATGTTTCTTTCCAATATTTATACATCTATCCTGTGTGATATGAGCCAACAGTTGTTTTCTTGATCTTGATGTATAGAAGCTTTTTTGGAATTTTTTATAAGAATTTGTATAATTTGATTGAATGAAAAAAATGCATGTGATTTAAAAGTAATTAGATTCTGATTTGGATTTTTTGTTTGTAAATAAATAATAATGGGATATATGATGACCTATAGACCATAAGGGTCAAATATCTAATTATAATGTAATATATAGAAAAAGATTTATATAAACTCATTACTTTCATTCTGAAACTTTTGGGTCCAGGCACGTTAAAAATTCACATGAAGCTAAAAGAATTTTTATTTTTGACAAGGCTTGGTTCGATCACATATATGTACCGCATTTTGTGTATAACTGTAAGTCTAAACCAACTTGGTAAACTTATAATTTTTTATAAAAAAATATATCAATTAACATCCATTTGTAAAAAATTTTTTTAGCCTAATTGACTGAAGATGGCCAAATAAAATTCAGGCCGAAACGTCTCATTAAAGGTGTTTTATTGAACCCAGTGATTCCATCTTTGGCTGATACCCCCTCCTTCATCTAGTACAGTTTCATTACAGCCACCAACTCTTACAATACTTATTTTCATTGTTGTGAATTTTCAATTTAATTAATGATTATTTATTTCATAATTAAATATTTGATAATTAAGTTGAACAATTGTTAAAAATAATTATTAGGGTTTTTTTGAGATCTAATAATTGATTTAATATTTTGTTTATTTGATGTCGAATAAAAAATAATAGTTCTTCTGAAAGTTGCTCAATTTAAATTGTAGATTATGAATTTGAAAAGAAATATATAGGTTTCCATTTAAAAAACAGAACTTGACCTTAAAATACCCTTGAAAACTTGTTCTAGATCGTCAAACAATAGCGTAGTTTAGTTTCCCCCTCCGTATAAATAAACATTTATTTGAAACTTTTTTTCATATAATGCACTGTTTTTGAGTTATAAGACTGTCTCAAGATAAAAAACTCACCATTTAAATTTTTTACATCTTTTTATTTTTAATTTTATTGTGAAATAAATAACCAAGAATAAGGATCCTTAACTCATAGTAAATGAATGTTACATATAATATTTATTTACTCTTATCTTTATAACTTGTGATATTTAAATTCTTTATAAAATTAAATTTGTCTTGTCAAAAAATAGTTTACTCATTAACTTTTTGCTAGTATTGCTCCCGCGAAACAACTACCTTAACACCTCCCCTACAAGTTTCCCCCTCCTTGCACATATTCATTCAGTCTATCCTCTTATTTATTTATTAATTTACTTTCTTTGCTCTTTTTAGATTAATTCTTCATCTCTGCAAATCTCCATCCTCTGCCAGGCAGGATCTTCTCCAATGTAAGCCTCTCTTCTTATTCGTGTATTATTCTTAATCCCCTATTGCCCATATTGCCTAGTTAATTTCAAATTAATATCCAAGATTTCTTTTGAATTTAGTCTGAATAATTAAAACATAATCAATAATTTATACATTTAGATAATCTTTTACTTTATTTCGTCTTAAAATAAAAAAAAAAAAAAATATCTAATGAGAATTTTGTGCAATTTTTTACGCCCTAAAAGTACATAATTGACACTTTGTGTGTATAGCTTACTTTATCCGTTTATTTCTTTCATAGCACTCCTTCAAATTATACTCTTTTTGTCTTTAATTTTAATTTTTTAGTGCATGAAAAAATTTATTTTGCCATTTTTTACTGCATATATTTACATATTTCACCGTATTCTGCATATTACATGCATATTTTCAGTATTTTTAACTGCATATTTTGGCAGTTTTTACTGCATAAAAACCCGGTCTCTACTTATAAGGAATATTTCTTTTATTTGTGTGTAACCTACCCCTAGTAATCAATTTTTAAATATGTTTCATCCCTGACTGAACTTGCACTATTTATTATGTTCCCTGAATAAATTAGTAATTTATTATAATAATAAAAAAAATCATTTGTGAACAAAATTTTATAAAATATCATCTCAAATTATTAAATACCTACCTATTGATTTTAATAAAAAGAATTTACTTTTATTTTTATTAATTTTTCTACCTAATATAATATATTATATAAAACATTTATTTTTATCCCGCTATAAAATAAAATAACAAACTAATTACAAAAAAATCAAATTCCGTTGATTAAAAAATTTGCATTTTGTATAATATCGCGATTAATGATGATAAAGGCAAAACATCCCTTAGTTAAGTATTAAAAAAAAAATGTTCCTTGTTTATTAGGAAAAATAACTTAAAATAATATAATAAGTACTTTTAATTTAAAGTTAGTAAAAAAAAGTGGCTATTTATAATTAATAAAATAAATAAATATTCAAATAACGTTTCAGTTTGTTTTTTTATTAAAATTAAGTAATTTCAATACATAGAAAATAATTTATTTGAAAACATTTTAAATAAAATATTGCAAGTATAATTTTGTTAATTTGTGGAATGGTCGAATTTGAGTTGTCCATCTGAAAAAAAAACAAACAAGATTGGAATTAATATATTTTATAAAATAGGGGGAAATAGAAGAATATTTTATATCGACGAATTAGAATTACTTTTATTAAAATATTAATTTATTTAATTATATGTATGTATTGTAATAATTGTATATATTTCTTTTCCAGAGATCAGTTGCTGATTACTGAATCTCCTGCTTACTGTTCATCTTCAAGAAAATTTATTTACTTTTCAATATGATATGTATATGTATCGAATTATATATTATATGTTTATGTGTATAATAAAAAAATTGAATAAATAATATTTCTTAAAAGAAACCCCCCCCCCTTTCATTTCAAAATTCCTAATGAGATCCTTTCAAAGCCCCTTCCCCCACCTCAAACTCCGCCGGCCGGCTGACACAGGAGAGTCGCCCGACTCACCTGTTAGAGGGGCGAGCATTGGCGGGGAGGGACATTTCCCCCGCTCAAGCGGCCTCTCCGCAGGGAGTCGGGCGACTCCGCTGAATTTCGGCGGCTGGCCAATTGGAGGGGAGACTCGGCTATATAAGTCGTGTTTTGCGTAAGGTGGTTGGTTGGGGAAGGTGGACGGTCAAATCAACACTTCTATCTATGATTCCTTATATTTGTGTATTATGAATTTAAATATATTATAGTAAATAAGACTATAATATATATTATATATACTATGTCTTATCTTTTTATATATTATAGTTACATATATATATAGTATATTTATTTATATAACTATAATACACAAGAAAGATAGGAACACCTGGGAGATTATTTTGGGTTGTACCATCTATGGTGAAATTAGATTAATAATAAAATTAAATATATTTAAGTGATGTTTATTTAACGGGCAGTCACACCCTTTTTTACAAAATCATAAGTACATGTATATAAACATAAAAATAAAGTAAAAATGACAAAGACAATAATGCAAGGGGGAAAATATATATGGGGGGAGGGGGCATTTTACACCAAATCGGACAGTTTGAAAATTTTTAATGATTTGCTTGATTTTTTGACATGTTTTTTGTACTTTATGAAAAAGGCTTCTGGGTGAATTTTAAAACTTTTTTGACAAACTGTTCAAGAGAACGGTTTTTCGAAATAGTTTGAAAGTTCAGCAAGAAACCTTTTTCATAAAGTACAAAAAATCAAGCAAATCAAAAATTAGAAATTTGCTCTCCGAATTCAGTGATGATTTGAATTTACCCTTGCCTAGTACCAACTAGTCGAAACTTGTAAAAAAAAAAAAGGATTTTTCACTTAATTCTGTTATTTCACCATGAATGGAGCATTTTAAGAGAATATTCCCACTTACCTCTGAAGTCTTATCAAGAAGTTATTGCGAAAAAAATATCTAGCCTCTTTGTCAAGATGCAACAAGGTAACCCGGACTAAGCGGGTTGCCCCTTTTTTGAATTAATATCATTTATTATATATTATATTGGTCGATTCATTTAAGAAATATAATTTATATTAACATAACCCATTTTAAATTTTTAATATGAAAAAATTAGTTAATGTTAATAAATTCAGTTCTAAATTACAGACTATTATTTTTTGAAATGATCGGACAGGTTAAGTGATTTAATTTAATATAAATATAATTATTAGATAATAACTAGAAATATTTATTAGTAATGAAGCTGTTGAAGCTTTTATTTTTGTGATTAATTTGATTAAGTTTCAATTTTTATTTAAATCACAAATGATTAATTTAATAATAGTATTAAAATGGTAATTATTTGTTTCAATAAATAATTATAAATTAATCATGTGTGATTTAAATAAAAATTTAAACTTTAACTAGAAAGATGTTGATGTATGGATATTTTCATTATTTATGTATTTATAATTTCCCTTCAACCACTCTACTGTCTAATGTATTTATTAATTTTGCGTGTTGTTTAAATAATAGGTATAAAGTTTTAATAAAAACCTCAGAGAAAAATTATAAAATTATTCCAAATACGAGAAAAATGAGAAGTGAGTGGATTTACACATTTGTAAATGATGTATTAAGTCACATAATGTAATATTTCAAGGGTGTATACAGGGTGATTCACGGTCGATGGCACGTTAGACGTTTATAGAAAACGGAACTCAGGATTTCTCTGAAAATTTAGCACCTTACATGTTCTTACCTGTTCTACCGATCTAAAATATTTTCAGCATTGCGACGTTTCGGTTTCCATCTAAAAGTCGTAGCAACTTTATTTTTTTAAATGGAACACCCCATATATTAACACGTTTTTAGAACCGACCTTTTATTAAAATACTTTTTTGTTAATATTGTAGTACTATACCTATCTTTATCGGTTTTCGAGATAACAAATAATTTGTGTTAAATATGCTCCAAAACATGGCCCTAATTAAACTTAAATAAATTAGTGCTCTCAATTCATGAAACGTTGATATTTTGGTGGTAGTTTAGACACACCCGAAGTATTTAATTTACACCGGAAAATCGACTACATATTATACAGGGCGAGCTAAGATTACTATTATTTCCGTTATTCATAAAAGGGCTCAAAAGTTCGTTTTTTCAAATGAGACCCCCTGTATATTACTTAATAAATTGAAAGACGAGGAAAAATGCTTTAAGACGATATATCATGTCCCTATACCCAAAACATCAAGTTTTCTTAATAAAGCTGATTTTTCGTGAAAAATTACTTTTTAATGAATTTAATTATAACTAACCATATCAAAACCATATCATATCATATTCAAAAATCTCTATTTATCAATGAATCATTAAATAATTAAAAAAAATTGTGATACGTCACATAAGTCAAATTAAAATTTTTTAAGAATTTTCAAATACCTATATTAGGTATTTAGATTTTAGCTTATTAATATTTCAACCATGTTGGTAAAATAAATCTAGACAAAAAAATTCTAGAATTATTAAATTATATGGTTTAAAAGTAATAGTGTGAGACGTCACAATAGAGGGGGGGATCAATGAATGTGACACAGGGGGGGGGTCTCAAAATCTTGAAATTCGTGTGACGTCATTTAAAAGAATTCAAAAATTTTGATTATACATTCACTTTGAATGATTCTTTGGGTGATATATTTTTGACCTTTTTGTTATAAAAAGAAAGTAAAAAAAAGTCTGGCTCACCAAGCTTCAGCTCCATCGATGACTCGTCTCCCCCCCCCCCTCGACGTTATCATCTGAAAATGGACAAAAGTTAAATTAAAATTGATTTCGACTAGCCTACAGATAGGAATCCATTTGAGATGCAGAGCTGAAATTATACACATGTAATTATGTAATCCATATTGAAGAGAGTACCAAATTTGAATAATATAACTTAAATCCCAATCGGGCCCCATATTTGAAAGGGCCTCGCAAAAAAAAATCAAATTTCAAATATTTATCGGATAACTCTAGAGCAACGGCATTTCCAAACTTGTTTATTGCTCTCCGAATATTCTTAACAATTCCAGTAAGCGTTTCTTCTGGAGAGAGATCATTTTCCAGGCTAAAACTAATAAAAAACTATCTGAGATCGACATTGAATCAGGATAGATTAAATAGTTTAGCAATTATGTCGATTGAAAGTGAAGACGCAAGGAAATTAGATTTTCAAACAATTTTAGAAGAATTTACAGAACAAAAACTTACAAATATGTAAATGTACTAGTTAATAGTAAGGGTGTGTAAAGTGAATGAAATAAAACTCAAGAGGTTTATACAAACTCAGATATTTCGGATTATTAGTCCATCATCAGGAGCTTACAAGTCAATATTGACTTGTAAACTCCTGATGATGGACTAATAATCAGAAATATATTGAGTTTGTATAAACCTCTTTGAGTTTTATTTCATTCACTGTGAAACTACACACCCTTTACTCTATTAACTAACATCATGTTTCACCTAAAACCTACACCACTTTCCATAAGTAAAAGTAAATGTACTAGATGAAGGAGGGGTCAGCCAAATGGACACTGGTCAATAAAACACCTTTAATAAAACGTTTCGGCCTCAATTTTATTTGGCCATCTTCAGTCAATTAGGAGTTATACACAAAATGAGGTACACATATGTGATCGAACCAATCCTGGTCAAAAATAATTTAAAATAAAAATAATAAATTTAAAATAATTTTTGACCAGGATTGGTTCGATCACATATGTGTACCGCATTTTGTGTATAACTCCTAATTGACTGAAGATGGCCAAATAAAATTCAGGCCGAAACGTCTTATTAAAGGTGTTTTATTGAACCCAGTGATTCCATCTTTGGCTGATATTTGCCCCTCCTTCATCTAGTACAGTTTCATCACAGCCACCAACTCTAACAATATAAATATGTAAATTCATGTACTCATGATGTAAATTTATATTCAATAAATGTTTTTGTATTTTGAACATTTTTATTTTATAATTTATGTAGAAGTTTACCTATCTGATGATCCATGACATTTGATATATATATATATATATCACTGAATTTGAATTTTATTTAAATATTTAATATATAGAGAGGGCCCCGCAAAAAAAATCCAATCGGGCCCTGCACCTATTCGATCCGGGCCTGGCTAATTTTGGCACTCACTCAATGGCAGGTCATCAAAACTGATAAATAAAAATGTCCCACATAAAAACTTGTCCTTAATTTCCGATTACAAACTTTCAAATTAGTTTAAGCAAATGTTAAATGTTAAGGATGACCAATCTGTACAAGCCTAAGCCCCCAAGGGGGAGCCTAAGGAATCTCGAATAAATAAATAAATGGTGATTTTCCGAAACTAATCTTTTTCACCCTGGACTCCACCCCGCACCCCCCACCCCCGCCCCCATCCCTGACTTGACACTTAAGCCCTTTTGCCCTAAATGCAAAGATTTATTATAATTATGAATTATAGTAGAATATAATAAAGTTCTATAAATTATTATCAATTCTAGGGGTTGATGGATTTAGATTTAACAAAAATAAAATGAAATAGAGTTGTTAATTAAGTGAGAGCTTACCAAACAACAAAATTTGAATATCTCGTTGAGCAAGAAATTCCCTCCACCGAGAATGGATTCTCATTTTCAAGGATATATTCTATAAATTCACAAAATAAAAAATATTTAAACGCTTTGAAAACTAAATAAATTGAAAATTAAACGTGAGAAATTACATGAGATATCTTGTGTTTATTTTCCTGTCAAAGAGAGAGCAAAGAGCAAAGAGCCTGGCTAGATGGCAGCACCAGCGATCCTCAGATCCTGAGATTTGAATTTGATCCTTTGAAAATATGTACCTAATAATAAAATAGAAAAATTAATTTTGATAAATTAATACAAAAAAACAAAACTAGAGCTCAAATCTGCGAGTGTAAATGGCATTCCGAGGGTTCTGTAGTTTTTTTTTTATATACAATTTTTATAATATATAAGATATTCGGCGGACCTTGCAGCTAGCCAGAGGGCTACGCCCCCTGAACTCCCCCCGCCCCAGCCCATCTCGTACTTCCACACGAACCCCCCCCCCCAGTTATCCAACCCTGCACCACCATCCCCACACCCCTGCCTAAACCCTAGGATCGCCACGGCGCACTACACCCGCGACGCCCCCTGGACTCCACCCCGCACCCCCACCCTACTCCGCCTCACTCCTGCACCCCATACCCTAAACCACCCCATTTCACCCCTGCACTCTCACCACACCCTCCGCACCCAGTTTTTGCATTTCTAACCTTCTAGTGACCCACAGATTATGTATACAAAATTTGGTTGAGTTTGCTCCAAGGGCAAGAATTTTCATTTTTTGACCTCCCGCCCTTTTGGGTGGTTAGTTTTTGCATTTCTAGCTCTCAAGAGGCCCAGGGATTATGTATAGAAAATTTGATCGAGTTTGCTCCAAGTGCAAGAATTTACATTTTTTCACCCGGGGGTGGTGTGCTGGTGCGGGGGAGGGTTCAGGTGAGGGTCCAGAGGCGTAGTGGGGTGGTGGGGGGATGGGGTGCGAGGTGGTGGTGTGGTGGTGAAGAGCGCGGGATGGCTCCGGGGTGATGGTGTGGGGCGGGGAGTGGGCGGTGCAAGGTGGGGTGGGGGTTCAGGTGAGGGTTCAGGGGCGTAGTGGGGTGGTGGAGTGGAGGCGGGTGTTGGGCACTGGTGCATGGTACGGGGCGGGGGGCGCTGGATGGGGTTCGTGGTGGTGTTTTGGAGTGGGGTATGGGGGTGGGGTTCGTGGGTTGGGGGTCCAGGGGGCGTGATCCATGGCTAACAAAAGGACCACCGAAGGCGGGCCTTGCAGCTAGTGTGAAATAAAACAGAGTAGTTTTTTCTTTTTAGGCTAAGTTTTATTAACATATTTTTTTAATTAATTACAATAATAATACTTATAAATAATATAAGAAAAAAATAGGAAAATATAGTAAAAAAGTCAAATACAAAATTAATTACTAGGTATAAAATTGTAAAAATACATGAATAGTTAACAAGGATTAAAAATACAAAATAAACATAAAATTTTTAAAATTATATACAAATAGGAATTTTCAAAAATAAAATATTTATATCAATATTAAAAAAAATTAAAAACATTATCTTGAGCGAAAATCCAATTAATTCTAGGCACCTCTTTTTTGTCAGGTAATAAAGTAACGATTTTACTTTTTTTTATCATAGAATTATGCGGATTTGATTAAGGTCAGAGAGCTGGATGGAATTGAGTTGATCTATATCAGTGGTCGGGGAACCGGGGTAAATTACCCCAAATGGGGTAACAATGTAACTATCGGGGTTAATATGGACATTTTTTTAATTTTCTATATTACAAACTATTATAGTATTGAAGGAGACAATAAAAGAGTGTGTCTTCTGCTGGAATTATAAATTTTATTATTATCGTAATGAAACTTTTGGGTCCAGGCACGTTATAAATTTACATGAAGCTAAAATTTGTTCATAGCAATATTGAAAATGATAATTTGACCATGGCGATGTCTTCTATACACAATAGTATTAGAGACTGTTTTTACAATAAAATGAAATAAACTGCAACGGATCGTTGCTAAACTTTATCCAAATTCATTTGAAATATTAATATGTTTGTTCCTTTATTATTAATCAGATATCACTTGCAATTTGTAGTTCATATTGACATTAATTCAAAAATAATTCTTCATTTAAGAGTCGAGGAATAACCATTCCACATTGGATTTTTGACATTTCGGTTATTATTGTAACCATTGCTGAAGACATAGAGGAATCGACTTAAAATCAAAAATAACGATCGATTCTCATCTAATACTTGAGGAATAACAATTCATTAGGTTTTGACGTTCCGATTATTATTGGTGACCATTGCTGAAGACTTGAAGAATTGATTTACCAAAAAAGAATTTAGTCTTTTTGATTTTAAGTCGATTCTTCTACATTTTCAGTAGAGGTTTCCATTAATAGTCAAAACATCAAAAATGGAATGCAATAAGGTTATTCCTCTAGTATTAGATAAGAATCGATCGTTATTTTTGATTTTAAGTCGATTCCTCCATGTCTTCAGCAATGGTTACCAATAATAATCGAAACGTCAAATACCTAATGTAGAATTGTTATTCCTCAAGTATTAGATGAGAATCAATCGCTATTTTTGGTTTAAAGTCGATTTCTCTATGTCTTCAGCAATGGTTACTAATAAAAACCGAAACGTCAAAAATCCAATATAGAATGGATTATTCCTCAAGTACTAGATGAGAATCAATCGCTATTTTTGGTTTTAAGTCGATTCCTCCATGTCTTCAGCAATGGTTACTAATAAAAACCGAAACGTCAAAAATCCAATATAGAATGATTATTCCTCAAGTACTAGATGAGAATCAATCGCTTATTTTTGGTTTAAAGTCGATTTCTCTATGTCTTCAGCAATGGTTACTAATAAAAACCGAAACGTCAAAAATCCAATATAGAATGATTATTCCTCAAGAACTAGATGAGAATCAATCGCTATTTTTGGTTTAAAATCGATTTCTCTGTCTTCAGCAAAGGTAACGGATAAGAAAACAACGCAGTTGCTATGGTTACTCATAAAAATTCCTCCCAAATTTTTAGCATTTCACAGAGAGAAGCCTATCCATTCTTACTTAAGCAAGGCTAAATGAGCTATATTAAAACTTTCAAATGAATAAATTTTAAAGAATTAAAAAATTAAAAAAAGTACCATCTTACTCTAGAGTAAAGTACTTTAAAATATAATTTTACTAAAAACTTTATTTAACCTTTTTGTGGTCCCCAAGGTACTTAATTAGGATATTAAATTTCATCAAAATTGGTTAAGTCATTTTCAAGATATTTAGAAAAAACTAAAAAAGTACTGAAATAAAGTACTAATGTTTGTGGGCCGATATGTACCAAAAACTAATCAGCGCTTCATTTTGTTAAACTAATGGTAGGTTTTCAATTTCATTTCAATCGGTGCAACGGTGTGGAAAAAATCGTGGGCCAAAAAAGCGATAACATACATACATTCATCCATACATTCGCACGCACTAAATGAAAAAATCGCACTTTTTGGCCTCTCGACGAGACCCCATGTAATTTTTGGCAAAACCGTCACGTGGTAAAATTCAACCTAATTGAATACTACAATTTGTGACTTTAATTGAGTCCATGGGTTCCGTAGTCTTTACCTGAGGACCCTTTGAAGCCACGCTTGCCCCGAGAGCGATTACAATACTTTACCCATGCTTTGCATTGGATAAAGTAAAAACAAAAGCAGACAAAAATTACAGATTACTTACATTAAATAAACTGCAACGGATCGTTGCTAAACTTTATCCAAATTCATTTGAAATATTAATATGTTTATTCCTTTATTATTAATCAGATATCACTTGCTATTAAAAGTTCATGTTGACTTTAATTCAAAAATAATGATCGATTCTCATTTAATAGTCGAGGAATAACCATTCTACATTGGATTTTTGACGCTTCGATTATTATTGGTAACCATTGCTGAAGACATGGAGGAATCGACATAAAATCAAAAATAACGATCGATTCTTATCTAATACTAGAGGAATAACCTTATTGCATTCCATTTTTGATGTTTCAAACTTGAGTTGTTTACCAAAAAAGAATTTAGTCTTTTTGATTTTAAGTCGATTCTTCCACGTTTTCAGTAGAGGTTGCCATTAATAGTCAAAACATCAAAGATGGAATGCAATAAGGTTATTCCTCTAGTATTGGATAAGAATCGATCGTTATTTTTGATTTTAAGCCGATTCCTCCATGTCTTCAGCAATGGTTACCAATAATAATCGAAGCGTCAAAAATCTAATGTAAAATTGTTATTCCTCGAGTATTATATGAGAATCGATTGCTATTTTTGATTTTAAGTCGATTCCTCTATGTCTACAGCAATGGTTACCAATAAAACCCGAAACGTCAAAAATCCAATATAAAATGGTTATTCCTCAAGTACTAGATGAGAATAAATCGCTATTTTTGGTTTTAAGTCGATTCCTCTATAAAGGTAACGGATGCCCGAGATCAAACTATATGATGGCTTCCCCCCTAAACCGAATGATGAACATATGTAATGGGGTGTTCATTGGCGTTGACGTTGACAATTGTTCTCTTGGTAGTGTTAGGAGACTGATGCTGGGTAGATAGACTTTGCTTATGTTTGGTTGAGTCTGATTTGTATTCTTATATAATAATGTATTCTTGTTATTTATGTAAATGTATGCTTGTAAACATGTAAAAGGAATTGTTCCGTTCAAAATAAATAAATAAATAAATAAAAATAAATAAATAAGAAAAGAACGCAGTTGCTATAGTTACTTATAAACTTTCTTCCCAAATTTTTAGCATTTCACAGAGAAAAGCCTATCCACTCTTACTTAGTTAGGTTAAATGAGTCCTATATTACCATAAACAGATCAAATGAATAAATTTTAAAGAATTCAAAAAACTTACTTTAGAGTAAAGTACTTTAAAATATAATTTTACTAAAAACTTTATTTAACCTTTTTGTCGGCCCCAAGGTACTTAATTAGGATATTAAATTTCATCAAAATTGGTTAAGTCATTTTAAAGATATTTAGAAAAAACTAAAAAAGTACTGAAATAAATAATGTTGTATAATACTAATGTTTGTGGGCCGATATGTACTAAAAACTAATCAGCGCTTCATTTTGTTAAACTAATGGTAGGTTTTCAATTTCATTTCAATCGGTGCAAAGGTGTGGAAAAAATCGTGGACGAAAAAAACGATAACATACATCCATCCATCCATCCGCACGCACTTGCAAAAAAAATGGCACTTTTTGGCCTCTCGGCGAGATTCCAGGTAACTTTTGGCAAAACCGCCACGTGCTAAAATTCAATCTCATTGAATACTACAATTTGTGACCTTAATTGAGTCCATGGGTTCCGTAGTCTTTACCTGAGGACCTGTTGAAGTCGCGCTTGCCGCGCGACCGATTGCAATACTTTCTTCCATGCTTCGCATTGGATAAAGTAAAAATGAAAAATATTTAATATCTATGTATACTATGTTTCTCCATTAAACTACTTAAGTACATATTTACATAAAAAAGGTTGTTTTTTTCACAAAACGCTTATTATGCCGTGTTTGTCAATTCCTTTTAATGTCATTATAAAAGGATTCTACTGTAGTTACAAATATTTTATCAATATATAAAAATAAAACAAAGCAAGGATTTCTCCTTTCAATACAAGTTTTTTTTATTATAGGTGTATAATACAATATTATATAACATTCTATATATATATATATATAAATGCCTAGTCTATTTATTCCTAGTTCAGTAGCTGGTGAATTTTTAAATTGGAAAGATGGTATTTTGGATTATAATCGGTTGTTGCACGTTTTTAGGCGTTGTCTATTGCTGGATTGAGAGCCGAATTTATTATATGAATTATAAAACAAGAACATTGAGCGGGTATCCAACAAAGCCTATTGTTGGAAACATTCTCGATTTTAAACTTGGTGGTAATCCTCAAGGTAAGATATTAAATCGATCTATTACTATAATTATTGGCTTAAAGCGCGACGACGTGCCCTCGGTCATAGGAGAAATGGGGGAATATCGGTGGAGGGTAAAATCGACCAAGCACTAATATTTTGAAATAAATTTAATTTTAACATTTTAACATTAGTTTTAAAATTTCAACATTAATTTAAAATGATCATAGGCCACAAATATACACTAACGTATTTTCAGCATGGGCCCTAGTTGCACAACAACGGCACCGACACCAAAAGTCATTATCATATCCAAAATGTTCACAAATAGTGCAGATTTCTTCAATTTTATTTTATTTTTTCCAACTGAAGTTTTCTCTTTACCTGTAATTTATCTTGTGGCCTTCTTTAATTTTCCATTATCCTAATCTCTTTGCTTTTTCAATACCTTATTTTCGAGCTCTTCTTTTAACGGAGGGGATGTTAATATTTGAGAATGTTGCCTTTTTCGTTGTGAAATTCTTGGTTGAAAGACTGGAGCTGGACATAAGTCTTGAAAAGAAGTATTTGTCTTTTTCCTTTAATTTTTAAGATTTTATCTATGATTTTTGTTCACTCACGGGCCTTTATCGCTCTTTTCATCGAATCCTTTGTCCACGAAGAACGTCCAGTTTTTCGGACATAAGTTCATGGCATATGAAATTAAATATCCAGTCATGTAATGTTTATATTTATTACTCACTTGATTTAAAATAGTCATTACCCCATACCTACCAAGTGTAAATAATAGGTTGAGTAATATCGATCACTGGTGGGTAAGATCGACCAGCATGATCGATTTTACCCGAAACAATAAACTCAACCTTATAATTTTTTTACGAAAAATATAGATTAAAAATGAACCAAATTAGACCCAAATTATTGAAAAATATCTGCTGTATCCTAGGATCGTAAAATCTAAAAACTCTTCCTGGTAAATTTTGAAATTTTTTTGGTCATCGGTTTAAAAGATATCGAATTCCTGTTTTTGGCTCATAACTTCTTCAAAAATAGTCCAAATTCAAAATTTATTTTTTGATTTTTTTTTTTAGAAAAATATAGAAAAAAATTATTTAAAATGTTTTATATGCGATTTTTTAGTTTGAACATTTTAATCTTGTTTTTGAAACTGTATGTACATTTCTAAAAAAATTTATTTTAAACTTCTATTCATTCTACAAATTTTAAGACCGGGAGGTTAGTGGGGATATGATAATTACTATTTTTTTCGATTTTTGAAAATTTCGAAAAAAATTTATTCGCTATTAAACATGATTAAAACTACTTTTTGGTATTGAGTTCTCTTTTTTTACTTTATCCAATGCAAAGCATGGGTAAAGTATTGTAATCGGTCTCGCGACAAGCGTGGCTTCAAAGGCTCCTCAGGTAAAGACTACGGAACCCATGGTCTCAATTAAAGTCACAAATTGTAGTATTCAATTAGGTTGAATTTTATTTAGCACGTGACGGTTTTGCCAAAAATTACATGGGGTCTCGTCGAGAGGCCAAAAAGTGCGATTTTTTCATTTAATGCGTGAGGATTTATGTATGGATGGATTTATGTTATCGTTTTTTTGGCCCACGATTTTTTCCACACCGTTGCACCGAATGAAATGAAATTGAAAACCTACCATTAGTTTAACAAAATGAAGCGCTGATTAGTTTTTGGTACATATCGGCAGACAAACATTAGTACTTTATTTCAGTACTTTTTTAGTTTTTTCTAAATATCTTGAAAATCACTTAACCAATTTTGATAAAATTTAATATCCTAATGAAATACCTTGGGGACCACAAAAAAGGTTAAATAAAGTTTTTAGTAAAATTATATTTTAAAGTACTTTATTCTGGAGTAAGATAGTACCTTTTTTACTTTATCCAATGCAAAGCATGTATTGTAATCGCTCTCGGGGCAAGCGTGGCTTCAAAGGGTCCTCAGGTAAAGACTACGGAACCCATGGACTCAATTAAAGTCATAAATTGTAGTATTCAATTAGGTTGAATATTAGCACGTGGCGGTTTTGCCAAAAATTACATGGGGTCTCGTCGAGAGGCCAAAAAGTGCGATTTTTTCATTTAGTGCGTGCGGATGGATGGATGTATGGATGGATGTATGTATGTTATCGCTTTTTTGGCCCACGATTTTTTCCACACCGTTGCACCGATTGAAATGAAATTGAAAACCTACCATTAGTTTAACAAAATGAAGCGCTGATTAGTTTTTGGTACATATCGGCCCACAAACATTAGTATCAAGCTTGAGTTGTTTGCCATAAAAGAATTTAGTCTTTTTGATTTTAAGTCGATTCTTCTACATTTTCAGTAGAGGTTTCCATTAATAGTCAAAACATCAAAAATGGAATTCAATAAGGTTATTCCTCTAGTATTAGATAAGAATCGATCGTTATTTTTGATTTTAGGTCGTTTCCTCCATGTCTTCAGCAATGGTTACCAATAATAATCGAAACGTCAAAAACCTAATGTAGAATTGTTATTCCTCAAGTATTAGATGAGAATCGATGGCTATTTTTGATTTTAAGTCGATTCCTCTATGTCTTCAGCAATGGTTACCAATAAAAACCGAAACGTCAAAAATCCAATGTAGAATGGGTATTCCTCGACTCTTAAATGAGAATTATTTTTGAATTAATTTCAATATGAACTACAAATTGCAAGTGATATCTGATTAATAATAAAGGAACAAACATATTAATATTTCAAATGAATTTGGATAAAGTTTAGCAACGATCCGTTGCAGTTTATTTTAATTTTTTATTTTAAATTCTTTAAAATTTATTCAATTGATCGTTTTAATATGGCTCATTTAATTAACCTTGCCTTAAGTAAGAATGGATAGGCTTCTCTCTGTGAAATGCTACAAATTTGGGAGGAAATTTTATAAGTAACCATAGCAACTGCGTTGTTTTCTTTTCCGTTACCATTGCTGAAGACATAGAGGAATCGAGTTAAAATCAAAAATTGCGATTGATTCTCTTCTAGTACTTGAGGAATAACCATTCTATATTATATTTTTGACGTTTCGGTTTTTATTGGTAACCATTGATGAAGACACAGAGGAATCGACTTAAAATCAAAAAGACTAAATTCTTTTTTGGTAAACAACTCAAGCTTGTTGATGCAACGTTGCTGCAATGTTCCTGCAACGTTGCTGCAACGTTCGTGCAAAGTTCAGAGGCGGACATAGGAATGTTGCTGCAACGTTCCTGCAACATTGCTGCAACGTTCATTTCTGTCTGGGTAAGTGAGGGGCCAGGTTGTATGGTAAAGTCAAGTGGATGGCCACATCAGATCACGTCAGCTTATTTTCATGCACGATTACAATACTTGACCATACCCTGTATAGTAAAGTAAACAAAAACAAATTTTATTATCGGTGACTTTCTAGGATTAAATTCATTCATAAAAGTGAAAATCTTTTTAAGACGGCCGGATTTAGAAAAAAATTAGATTGAAAAAAGCACAATACTCTACCATTTTCACCTATTCATCCGTAAAAGATATGAAAAGACGGAAATAAATAATGAAATTGGGATGCGGTGTAACAATTGAGACCATGCTCAAAAGGGGCAGTTTTCGGTGGCGAAAATTAGCACCGACACTTGCGATAAAACTTGATGTAT
>JALMQS010000718.1:933654-967694 GCA_024734495.1 Forficula auricularia
CTAGGCCCTATAAAAAAAACTATTCAAGATAAAAATTTGAAATTTTGTATTTTCATTCATATTAGCACAATATATTAGTGTACCAAATTTAAAGAAAATCTAAAGTGGTGAGGTAAAATTTTTATTTAAAGTGTGTTGATTTGGCACGGAATGACTCATATGTGGATACGGGTCTTAAATAGCTGAAGGTTATAAGTCGCGGGAAAGAAAGATGGTGCCAGGGAGCGAGTTCCAGTCTCTGGAGGTCATAGGGATAAAAGAGTTGGCGAAAGCGCTTGTTCGACTTTTATCCAATTTGACAGCGAAGAGGTGTTGAGCGTTCGAAAACCGCATGTTTCTCGTAAAGAGGGCATTAGGGGGGATAAGTGATTTCAGCTCGACTGAACAGACACCGTGATAGTATCTGTAGTACAGGGAAAGGGCAGAAACGGTTCTTCGGTGAGTCAGGGAGTTGGTTAGAGCCTGGTCTCCTATTAGTTTAATTGCATCCAGTGTAGCAAGAGAATGCTTGGAGGCTCCCCTCCACAGATGAGAGCCATATACATTAGAACTGAAGATGGCATTTTATAATTAAAGCCGAAACTGTTTTCTACAATTGGGAGTTTTTTATTCGACTGAGGCTTCCTTTACTGCCCCTGAATTCCTCTCTTTCCTAATTTATATAAAAAACAAGGTATTAATTTTGTAAGATGGTTACAGTGGGTGGCCAAATTATGATACTCAAATGATTTGAATCAACTAAATTTATTTTATTCAAATTTTTCAAAAAATCTACTAGTAATCTAATCTAATAACCAATCCTTTTGGACTGGACTGGCAACTCGCCAGACCTCGACCCGATCGAAAATCTATGGACGGCCCTAAAAAAAGAAAATTACAAAGATAAAATAATTACTAGGGAGTTGATAGAAAATATTATTAAAGCATAGCACAGTACACCTGCATTTGAAGAAATGGCCAAAACAGGCATTGCAAAATGGGATTACTCGAAAGAGAGTGATTCGAAATTCTATTTGGAATTGTATTTGTATTATTGAATTTGTATTGTCCTAAGCTATAAAGATAACAACAGTTGAAACGGTATTAGGAGTTTAATAATAAGCTAAACACTTAAAAACGTAGGAAAGATATAAATTTTCAAATGAGTATAATAATTTGGCCACCCACTGTATATCAAACATATTCCAATTTATTAACATAGTGCAGTTATTCTACCAATGATTTCATTCGAATATACAGGGTGATTCACGGTCGATGGGACGTTAGGCGTTTATAGAAAACGGAACGAATGATTTCTCTGAAAATTTACCACCTTACATTTTCTTACCTGTTCTATCGATCTAAAATATTTTCAGCATTGCGACGTTTCGGCTTCCATCGAAAAGTCGTTGCAAATTTATTTTTTTAAATAGAACACCCCGAATATTAACACGTTTTTAGAACCGCCCTTTTATTAAAATACTTTTTTGTTAATATTGTCCTATACCTATCTCTATCGGTTTTCGAGATAAAAAATAATTTGCGTTAAATATGGTCCAAAACATGGACCCAAATAAACTTAAATAATGAAAGCTCTCAATTCATGAAAAGCGATATTTTGGTGGCGAAGTTTAGACTCTAACACTCCGAGTATTTAGACTACGCCGAAAAATCTGATTCCATATGTATTATACAGGGTGTGCTAAGATTATTATTATTTCCGTTGAGATTTATATTTATTTGTGTGTAACCTACCCCTAGTAATAAATTTTTAAATAAGGTATTTCATCCTGACTGAACTGTATACCATTTATTATGTTCCCGAATAAATTAGTAATTTATTATAATAATAAAACAAAATTTTATAAAATATCATCTCAAAATTATGAATTATTGATTTAATACAAATAATTTATGTTTATTTTTATTAATTTTTCTACCTAATATAATATATTATATAAAAACATTTATATTTATCCTACATAAAAATAAAAATAACAAAAACTCAATTTCAAAAAAATCAAATTCCGTTGATTAAAAATTTGCATTTTGTATAATATCGAGATTAATGATGATAAAGGCAAAACATCCTTAGTTAAAAGTATTAAAAAAAAATTGTTCCTTGTTTGATAGGAAAAATAACTTAAAATAAATATAATAAGTAATTTTTAAATTTAAAGTTAGTAAAAAAACGGCTATTTATAATTAATAAAATAAATAAATATTCAAATAATAGTTTTTAGTTTGTTTTTTATTAAAATTAAGTAATTTACACAGAAAATAATTCCATTTGAAAACATTTTCAATAAAAATATTGCAAGTAGAATTTTTGTTAATTTGTGTGAATTGTCGAATTTGAGTCCATCTGAAAAAGTCAAAAACAAACAAGAGCTGAATTAAATATTTTATGCAAAAATAGGGGGAAGAAATAAATATTTTTATAACACGAATAATTAGCTTTATTAAAATATTGGGCGAATTTATTTAATTATTGTATTGTAATAATTGTATGTATTTCTTTTCCAGAGATCGCTGCTGATTACTGAATCTCCTTCACATTGCTCCATCTTCAAGAAAATTTTATTTACTTTTTCAATACAGATATGTATAAAAATGAAATTATATATATTATATGCTTATGTATAATAAAAATTAATAAAATAATATTTCTTAAAAGAAACTCTTTCATTTCAAAAATTCACAATGAGATCTCAAAGCCCCTTCCCCACTCAAACTCCGCCGGCTGACAGGGAGAGGTCGCCTGACTCACCTGTTAGAGGGGCGAGCCTTGACGGGAGGGACATTTCCTCATCAGAGCTGCTCGCTAAAGCTCCCGGGGCGACTCCGCTGCGTGATTTCGGCGGGCTGTCACTAGGGGAGACCAATAGTAAGTCGTGTTTTTGTGTAAGGTGGCTGGTTGGGAAGGAGGACGGTCAAACCATAGATAAAAGATACTATGAATAGTCAAACTACATCTGACAGTGGTCCAAAGTTTGCAAGTTTGAACACCAATGGCGCTAGTTTTCGGCACATGGCACTCACACACACTCACATTAAAATGGAGGCAGTGAAATTTTTAAAATTATTTTTTCTTACCAAATAGTTTAAAAGATAAAAAGCCAGAAATAAGACTGAAGCCACATCTAGACAAGGGAATTATGAATAGAGTAATCTCATAAAAACCCCGATCGATGGCTTCAGTCTTAATTTCTCATTTTTATAAAGAAATTCAGCTTATAAAAGTACAAAAATGAAAATAGTAGGTAAATATTAAATAAAAATATTTGAAAGTTTGGAATAAAAAGAATATTTTTATTATTACTTATTATTATTAAAATATTGATACGATTGCATTTTTAATATTTTAATACAATAATGAAGCGGCGAATATTAATGAAATATTTATAAATTGTGATTACATTTTTATATTTATTACAAATAATGCATGAAGGTTATTATTAATACATTTTTATTAATCAACACAATTGCACCGGTTCGAAATAGGCTTGTCGAGAAGAAGGCGGCAAGAAAAAGCAATCACATGTTATAATATTATATGTATACTAAAATATTAATTATTGTTAAAATATATATAGCATGACATTTTTAACTATATAAATTTTATTTTCGGAATTTTTTTGTAAAATCGAGATGGGATATTATAAAAAATCAGAAAAACTATCTTGTAGTATTATAAGGTAAAATGTTTTAATTCAGGTTATCTGTTTTGTCACAAATCAGCACTGAAGACGCTGTTTTAAAAAATTCGCGGAAACAGTAATCCATGAACTGTTGGTCTGTCAATTAATGAGATTTATTAAACTATAATAATACTATCCAGATAATGAACATCCGATTTTGTAATATCCATCTCCAGCTCCAAAAAACTTAGATTGATTGATGCTTTGAAAAAAAATTAATAAATTAACAATTTCTAATAATTTACAAATTTAGAATTTTAAATAATTTGGGTATAAAAATGCCGCGTAAAGTGTCGCGCGAATTCTAAAAAATTTGATAATCGTCAAAATGTAAAGAACCCAATCTGCTTTCCTAACATCAAAAGGCAAGATTTGTATGTAACGAGAATTGTGTCAAATGGCATACCGCGGCTGCGAAATTGGTCTTTCTTTCATTAAATTGTTCAGAAGCAGTTAAAAGCAGGTGTCGGATTGCTAAAAGATGATAGTCAACGTCCAAAACGGCATGGCCGTCGTGAAGAAGTGTACAGCTGATGATGTAGAAGATCGATTTGAAGATACTCGCCAGCAGCGGAAAATCTAATATTTGAGCTCTTTTTTTTACTCATTCTCAAAAGGTATTTAAAAGAAAATCAATTATTTTTAATTGATATTGAGGGTAGGTATTTATATTTATACATATATTTCCATTATTACTGGTAAAATTTAAAGTTGGAATTCTGCCGATTTCAAATTTGTTCTATTTCGAACCATGATGAATTTGAATTTTTTGCCGAAATGTTTATCACAAACTTTGTAATTATTTAGTAAAGTGCAGAGATCATCTCACAATATGTTTGCACCAAAATATCAAATAGCTAAAACAATTTCATAATTTCAATATAAAAGCTTTCTAAAGGAAAAAATAATTTCTCAACGTTTTTTGTCTGCGTTTTAATTAGTTTGTTTTTCAAAATAACTTGTTTTTTTTAATATAAAGAATTCTTTTATATACGTGTATTATTACAGGATAAAACACAACAAACAGATGGCATAATTGGATTTGTAATAAATCTCTGGTATCAAATAAAAGAAAAATAAGAAATGAATAACAAAGCATAGCAGTTTATATAAAAAGTTAATTATAAAAATATAAATATATATATATATATATATATATATATATATATATATATATATATATATATATATATATATATATATATATATATATATAATACCTATTGAGAATTATGTGCAAAAATATTTCAATAAATTTTTAATAATTGTTTTTTATAATAAAATTAATAGCCAAGAAAATAATATATATTAAAGGAGTATAAAAGAAAAAGATAATAAAATTAAAAACTAAATAATAAAAAAAATAAGTTTAAAATAAATGCTTTAGTTAAAAATAACGAAATTAAGTGTTGACTAGAGGTAATTTTATGTCAAATGGGCAAAAATATCAATGTGGTTCCAGGACATATATGTTTGAAGCACATCAGCGTTTCTGGCAGCTTGAAACGGCTGGGAAGGCATCAACTTTCAATTTACGTTTAAACTTTGTGAGTTGATTCCAGGGTCAAATCTGACGATTTCTCTCAATCCAAGATTCTTTATATTTGTTTATATAATGAATTATAATTAGTATTATATATATATATATATATATATATATATATATATATATATATATATATATATATTATATATATATGACTATAAATATATATTATGTGTATATATCTATCTTTATCTTTTTTTATATATTATAGCTACATATATATAGACATTCTATATATAATAATATATTCTATAATAGAATATTTATTTATATAACTATAATACACAAGAAAGATAGGAACACCTTGGGGGATTATTTGAAGTTGCATCATCTATGGTGAAATTAGATTAATAATAAAATTGTATATATTTAAGTGATGTTTATTTATTTATTTAACGGGCAGTCACACCTTTAACAAAATCATAAGTACATGTATATAAACATAAAAATAAAGCAAAATGACAAAGACAATAATGCAAAATGCGAAATATATGGAAAAAGATAGTAGAAAGGTAGGGGGCATTTTTAATAAATCGGACAGCGAAAATTTAAATGATTTGCTGATTTGACAAGTACTTTATGAAAAAGGATTCTGGGTGAATTTTAAATTTTTTGACAAACTGTTCAAGAGAACGGTTTTTCGAAATAGTTTGAAAGTTCAGCAAGAAACCTTTTTCGAAAAGTACAAAAATCAATAAAGTCAAAAAAATTAAAATTTTGCAAACTGTCCGATTTGACTACGATTTGGACTTACTCCTGCATAGTACAATCTAGGCCGAAATTTGTATGCAAAAAAAAATATTTTTCACTAATTCTGTTACATATTTCCCCAGAATGGAGCATTTCTAAGAGAATATTCCCACTTACTCCTCGAAGTCTTATCAAGAAGTTGTTAAACAAATTTTCAAGCCTTTTTCTACCCGGACTAAGCCACCTTTTTTAAATTAATATTAACTTATATAATATTATATTAATGATTCATTTAAGAAATATAATTTATAGTAACAATATTATCCCATTTTAAAAATTTTATATGAAGAAATTAGTTAATGTCAATAAATTCAATTCTAAATTACAGACTATTATTTTTTGAAATGATCGGAAAGGTTAAGTGATTTAATCTTAATATAAACTATCATAAGTGAATTATTAGATAATAACTAGAAAGATGTTTTGATATGTATGGATATGTCTATTATTTGCGTATTTATAATTTCCTTCAACCACTCTACTGTCTAATGTATTTATTAATTTTGCGTTTTGTAATTAAAATAATAAAAGTTCGATTCAAAAAATTATAAAATTATTTCAAATACGAGAACAGTGAGAAGCGTGAGTGAGCGGATTTACACATTTCAAATTAAGTATTAAGTCCCATAATGTAATATTTCAAGTGGGTATAAAATATAAATTTTAGCCTAATAAATTATAATAATCATTTCAAACAATATAGTTTAAACAAATCGATGTATGAGATATAATTTTTCATACTCTATTTCTTCTAATATCTAATTGAAATAAAAAATAAAAATCTTAACCCTGAGTTGTTTTATTTTCCTATTTAAAATACAGAATTTTCCAGCCTGCTCTCCTTTGGCCAACTTAAGTATTTAATTGTAGAATTCAATCAGTGAGTTTATCAAAGAATATTCATAATTATGAATTAATTTGGCAAGACTAATATGCGAAGTTTAAAGATTTCCAGATCACTTATATTGTTACTAATAATAATATCATTAAAAAATCTCTATTTATCAATTAATCATTAAATAATAAAAAAATATATATTCAGCAATGAAAATTTATTATGATTCAAAATACTAAAGTATTTAATATATTTAAAAATTCTAAACTAATAAATTTAAAGAAATCAGATTTTGATGTCTCTATTTTTTAAAAAGTTTAATAAATTTCTAAATTAATTTAACTAGATGATACTTTGCTTATCTCTTAAAAATAATATTAAAAAAAGAAAAACGAAACTGTGGGTTCTCTTTAGAATTCAAAAATGTCAATCAAAGATAATGAAATTGTTGCATAATTAGGGGCTGTCCCATAAATTAAGGGGGGGGGCGGGAGGGGCATCTCAGATTGTGACAGGGAGGGGCCGGATTCTGCAAAAAATTGTGATACGTCACAAAGTCAAATTAAAAAATTGTAAGAATTTTCAAATATAATATTTAGATTTTAGCTTATTAATATTTCAAACTAGGTTGGTAAAATAAATCTAGACAAAAAATTTCTAGAATTTATAAATTGTAAGGTTTAAAAGTAACAGCAGCGTGAGACGTCACAATAGAGGGGGAATCAATGAATGTGACACAGGCAAGGGCGGATCCAGGAGGGGGGGGGGCGACCGCCCCCCCCCCATAGAGGCCCGTGCCTGGCAAAAAAAATTTGTAAAAGAAAAACATTTTTTTTTAATTTTAAAATGTGTCTATATATATGTGTGTGTGTGTGTGTGTGGCGTCTCTGACCCCCCCCCCCCCCCCCCCCCCCCCCCGCTTGGACAATTCGATCGCGACACACTTTCGAGATAAAAAGTAGATCTTAAATACATCGGGCACCTTATATACATTCTCCCCCCCCCCCCCATAAAACATTCCTGGATCCGCCCTTGGACACAGGGGGGGGGAGGTTTCAAAATCTTGAAATTCGTGTGACGTCATTTAAAAGAATTCTAAAATTTTGATTAAACATTCACTTTGATTGATTCTTTGGGTGATATATTTTTGACATTTTTGTTATAAAAAGAAAGTAAAAAAAAAGTCTGGCTCACCAAGCTTCAGCTCCATCGATGACTCGTCTCCCCCCTCGACGTTATCATCTGAAAATGGACAAAAGTGAAATTAAAATTGATTTCGACTGGCCTACAGATAGGAAGGAATCCATTTGAGATACAGAGCGGAAATTATACACATGTAATTATATAATCCATATTGAAGAGAGTACCAAATTTGAATAATATAACTTAAATGGATTCTGAGAATATAGCTAATTTTGGCACTCACTCACTCACTCATTGACAGGTCATCAAAACTGATAAATAAAAAAGTCACACATAAAAACTTGTCCTTACTTGTTCCTATTATAAACATTCAAATTAGTTTAAGCAAATGTTAAATGTTAAGGATGACCAATCTGTACAAGCCTAAGCCCCCAAGGGGCAAGCCTAAGGAATCTCGAATAAATAAATAAATAAATAAATGGTGATTTTCCGAAACTAATCTTTTACACCATGGACTCCACCCCGCACCCCCATCCCTACACCCCCTGTAGCTATTATAGGTACTGAATACATAGCACCCCCCCCCTGACTTGACACTTAAGCCCTTTTGCCCTGACTGCAAAGATTTATTATAATTTTTTTTGTTTTGGAGAAAACAACAGTCATAGTTCAAAAAAACACAATACAAAACAAACATAATATAGATCAGAAAAAATAAAAAAAACTATGACTTATTACACATTTTCTCACTGAGAGATAGAGTATAAAACAAAGTTGGAATCTAGGGACAGAGCCAGAAATTACGAATTTTAGCATGTTGAATGATTCTTATCCATTTTCAAACTCAATAGAAGGAATCGCATGGAACTGGACAATTACATTTAAATTAAATTAACAAAAAACAAAACAATAACTTAGAACAGACAAACCACTCAAACAAACCACCCCCCCCCCCCCCCCAGTGGCTCACTCTCACCCAACCTAAAATAACTCAAACAGCCAAAAAGTTAAATCACTCAAATTTCAATTCTATAGTCACCAAAATTAAAATCAAAAAGTAAATAAATTAAATCGTATGAGTCAAAAAGCTAAAAACCAAATAAATTAAGTCAGTCAAGTTTAAAATTGAATAGTCATAAATAATTAAAAATTAAAAACCAAAACAAACTCAAAACAACCAAATTACACCAGTGTAGAGATTAAGTTAGCCGTGTTTATTGTTGTTTTGTTATTATTATTTATTTGTATTATTGTGATTTTGAGATTGAATAAACGTGCTTATTAAAGCTATTTGAGTATTTTTTTATGAGTTTGGAAAATAGAGGCTGCTCAAAGGAACCTTTATTGTCGTCACCTATCCCGAATGGACCTTGGCATCAAGTAGGAGTAGATTGATTTTATTTTAATGGTAAAAATTATTTAATTGTCATGGATTATTATTCAAAATACATGTTATCGGAAATGTTGGATAAAACCAAGACAGAAGATGTAATAGTCACCTTGAAAAGTATGTTTTCTAAGTATGGAATACCTGTTATTGTCAGGTCAGATGGAGGACCCCAGTTTAATAACTATATGTTTAAGAAGTTTGGAAAAGAATACGGTTTCAACCACATAATGAGTACACCGGAATGGCCGAAAAGTAATGGATTGGTGGAAAGAGGGGTGAGAATTCAAAAGAACATCCTTAAGAAATGTGAAGATGTATTCTTAGGGCTCATGGAATACCACGCATCTCCGTTAGAAACAGGGTTGAGCCCAGCAGAATTAATGTTCGGAAGAAGAATAAGAACAACCATCCCAGCAATAAATACTAGCAGAGAAATTAATTTAGATGAATGGAGAAAGAATGAGAACAAAAAGAAAATAAAGAGTCAGGTATATTACAATAAAAGAAATAGAACAAGAAAAATAGAAGATTTAAAGGAAGGAGACCAAGTGTGGGTACCTGCCTTGAAGAAATACGGTTATATAAAAAGGAAAAGAAGTGAACCGAGAGCTTATGATATAGAAGTTGAAGGAAGAGTTTTGAGAAGAAATACAAGTCAAATGATCTACACTTGGGATAATAAACGAACTGAAGATGAAGATGAGTATTATTCTGAATATAAAAAAACTTTGAGTCAAAAAAAGATTTTGTGAGAGAAAAACAAAAGGAGAGGATAGGAAGAGAAAAGAATGAATCGGAGGAAAAAAGGAATGAATTAAGTGAAGATCAAGATGGAATTGATGAAGACAAGAATGAATTTATTGAAGATCTAAATGTAATAGATGGAAATGGAAGTAGAGTGAATGAAGATCAGAATATTTCAAAAACTACCAGAAGTGGAAGAAGGATAAAACCTCCAGATCGGTGGAGCTATGATTTTTTTTTTTTTTTTTTAATGCAATCGAATGCAAGAAGGGGTGTACCAGTAAAGATGCAGTCCCTATGGATCTCGAAAGACCCTTGCATTACCGAAGAGAAGGGAAAGTTGATTAAGTGAGAGGGTGTAGACGTAGGAGTCTATGCACTCAGGTTTTGAAGGTTTGAAGATTATAAGTGCTGGGAAAGATGGAGGCTGGGAGAGAGTTCCAGTTCCTTGAAGTCATGGGGATATATGTATTGGCGAATGAAGTGGTCCGGCACTTTTCTAATTTGACCGCGAAAGAGTGTTGGGAGTCGACGAAACGCGTGCTACGTGCAAAGCATGCTTTGGGGGGGGGGGTTATTGATTTTATCTCATCAGAGCACCTGCAGTGATAGTATCTATAGAAAAGGGAAAGGGCAGAGACATTTCTTCGATGAGCCAGCGAGTCGAGGGAGTCGGTGAGGGTATGATTAAAAAAGGGAAGATGTAGAGATTAAGTTAGCCGTGTTTATTGTTGTTTTGTTTTGATTATTTAATTGTATTGTTGTGATTTTCAGTTTGAATAAACGTGCTTATTAAAGCTATTTGAGTATTTTTTATGAGCTTTTACAACCAGTATAGTCAAAAATTTTAAAATCAAAAACTGAATACAATAATAAATTAACCCACCCAAAAATGAAAAGTCATGAATGTTAAAACAAAAATAAATTAAATAAATAAATAAAATCAACGCAGTCAAACAAACAAATTAAAAAAATCAAAATTGAAAAGTCATAAATAGTAAAATTCAAATAAATTAAACAAATATATATAAGCAAAATCAAAGTAGTTTATGAATTATAGTAGGATATAATAAAGTTTTATGAATTATTATCAGTTCTAGAGGGTTGATTGATTAAGATTTAACAAAAATAAAATGAAATAGGTAGTTGTTAATTAAGTGAGAGCTTACCAAACAACAAAATTTGAACATCTCGTTGAGTGAAGGCGAAGAAGAAATTCCCTCCACCGAGAATGGATTGTCAGATCTTCAAGGATATATTCTATAAATTCACAAAATAAAAAATATTTAAAACACTTTGAAAACTAAATAAATTGAAAATTAAACGTGAGAAATTACATGAGATATATCTTGTGTTTATTTTCCTGTCAATGAGTGAGCAAAGAGCCTGGCTAGATGGCAGCACCAGCGATCCTCAGATTTGAATTTGATCCTTGGAAATAATACTCCTAATAATAAAATAGAAAAATTAATTTTGATAAATTAATACGAAAAACAAAACTAGAGCTCAAATCTGGGAATGTGAATGGCATTCCGAGGGTTCTGTAGTTTTTTTGTTTATATACAATTTTTATAATATATAATACTAGCTGCAAGGCCCGCATTTGGCGGCCCTCTGACTAGCCAGCGGGCTACCCCCATGAAACCCTACCCCCACCCCCACACCCCACCCTGTGCCTTCCACCACCGCGCACGACACCCCTGCCTCGACCCCTGGACCCCCATGGCGCACTACACCCGCGACGCCCCCTGGACTCCACACCGCACCACCACTGCACCCCCATCCTACTCCGACTGACTCCCCCGCACCCTAACCCACTATATTCCATCCCTCACCCCACCCCCGCACCCAGTTTTTGCATTTATAACCTTCTAGTGAACCACAGATTTGTATACAAAATTTGATTGAGTTTGCTCGGAGGGCAAGAATTTACATTTTTTCACCCCCTCCCCCATTTTTGGGTGAATTTTTTTAAACAAAATTCATCAGCAATCACATCCCCTACAACTTTGCTCATGATAAAATTTGCCGTAGAGTTAATAGTTTAGGAGTTATTTGATAAATTTCATTCATTCCCCCCCCCCCCCCCAAACCCTCTTTCGGGGTCAAAATATCAAAACCTTATATAGCTATAAACGTTAGTTAAAAGGCATCTGATACAAATATGAAATTTCATAATAATCCCTTCAGCCGTTTTTACGTGAATCGTGAGCAACTTTTCGCGGAAACCACGGAAACAGACAGACAGACAGACAGGAATTTTGTTGAGAGTGTTTTCGTTCATAACATTGTTTGAAACGCGTGCAACCAAATTTTGGCGTGATTTGGACCAATATACAGACAAAACCTTAATTTTATAAATATAGATTAGTGGCTCATTAAAAAGCGTCAAAAACAATTTTGATCTTCCGCCCCCTAATAGTAGATTACGATTTATTAAAATTTAACATTTTGTGATGTAAAGGCATTGAAAAATCCGCTTGTTTGCAATGATAAAAAATAAACTACAGTGGGTGGCCAACTTATTATGCTCAAATGATTTTTATCAGGTAAATTTATTTTTAATTAAAATATAGTCCAGTTAAATTGTGTTTCTATCAGGAAAGTTTTGGGTTAGTTCTGATTTTTTGGATATATATGTTTATTGGGGCGCTGAATCCAAATCTGAGTTCTCCCACCAAAATTTTGTGACGCAACACATTGTAGAAAATCCAAATAAAAATAATTTTTAAGAAAAAAATAAAACCGACTTCAAAAAAATTAAATGTAACAAATAAAATACACTAAAAGGTATAAAATAATTATGATCTTATTTAGTTACAACTAAACTACGTAATATTAACATGGAATTACTTTTTGAAGTCGGTGCCAAACAAACTATGCCTATAAGCGAGCGTACCCGCCAAACATACTAAGTAAGATCCGTCGAGTGCGATTCATAAAAGTTATGTTTGGCACCGACTTCAAAAAGTAATTACATGTTAATATTTCGTCGTTTAGTTGTAACTAAATAAGATAATAATTATTTTATACCTTTTAGTGTATTTTATTTGTTGCATTTAATTTTTTTGAAGTCGGTTTTATTTTTCTCTTTTTAGTGATGTTATTAATACTGATCATATCATCAGAACTTGACCAAATTAATATTGCACCATCCCTAAGATACCCCCTTTCCAATAAAAAAAGAATCATCGAAATCGGTTCATAAACAAAGAAGATTGTACTTGTTAAATGTTTTTACAAATTTGTATTCAGTTTTTATTTGAACTCCTGAAGATGGGCTAATAACCCGAAATATATATCGAGTGAATCAAACTCAAAATAAACATACATTTGTTTTAATATTTCCTTTTTGTGAAACCTAACCTAGAAAATTCTCCTCATAAGTTACTTGTAATGTTTCACTTAGAACCGACACCTAAAACCTTAAAAATTATTCACTTTAAGGGCCCCCGCAGACTGCAGACTTTTTATCGGCCGATAGTTTAGTCGGGTTGGGCTGAAAGTGCGCACACCGAGCCAACTAAACAGTTTGGTTGGTGAACAGGGCGCAGACTATCCAACAGCTGGCCGACTATTCTCGAACTAGTTTGTAACTGACTGTTGAAGCGGTCGCACAATGAAAATATTGTCCAGAAAAATTATTGCTCTCATCATACTCCGGAGGAGGAAAATCAAGAAGAGATTCCGAGAGTATTGGGTGCATCCCATTCTCAGTGATAGATTAGTTAGTGGAAAATTTTACACTATGCATTCCAAATTACTTGATTACCCGAAAATTTTTTTCGCCTATTATCGAATGAGCATTACCAGCTTCAATGAACTTGTCAAGCTAATTGGACCAGCAATAGCGAAGGAGGATACAAATTTAAGACTTTCTATACCTGTGGAGGAGAGATTGAGCGTTACGATAAGGTAAGATAAACCACAAATACTTTTCAACTATTTTTATTAGAATTAATATTACAAAATTCGGCGTTTTGAGAAATTAAGTTATTTACAAGTCATATATTTGCGATTCATCTGAAAAATTTGAATAATAAGGCTGGGCTGTATCGTTGGAGTTGCCAGGTGATGAAATGTTTAGAATGGTTGTCGGTTGCGAAATTGGAAAAGAGGACAAGGGTTGCTGTACTCTGTTGTACGTACATGTTGGCTTAGAAGTAGACTGAACGCACCTAGCTAATCTTATCTGTTTAAAAACGTTAAGAATACCTATTTTAGCATCAAGTTTTTCTTCTGCGGTTAAATTTTGGAGTGAAGGGACCAGTGACAAAGCAAAGTTCACATCTTCATCAGTATTAGGCCCATTTAATGCTTCATCCACGTCCGTCTGCTTCGGTACATTAGGTCTCTTTTTCCGCTGACGAACAGGGGTGGGAGTGGATGAACCAGCTTGATCATCATCCTCATCATTTGATAGAGAATTGTCCTCTTCCAGGTTACCTTCAGTAAGTCGGTTTTCCATGCATGGAAGTAAAAATAATAACTGTTCAAAGTAGACATATTTACTTCGACGGAACTTTCTACAATCAACAATTGAGATTTGGGCGACGTCATATTCAAAATACACGCACACGACGCCAAATCACAGAGCGAACTGAACTATCGGCCGACTAAACAATCGTCAAGTATGCGCAGGCGTGTATGCGCCAATACTGATTAAACAGTCGGCCGATAGTTGGCCGACAGATTAGTTTGAATGTAATCGGGTAGTCCATCAAACTTTTTTATCGGCCGATACTGAATCGCTGTAGTGTGCGCATATGCATTCCTCTCCATACTGATTAAGAAGCCGACCAAACTATCGGCCGATAAAAAGTCTGCAGTCTGCGGGGGCTCTAATAGAGATATCTATATGATTATTTTGAATATTATTCTTGGATAGATCAAGTTCAGCTTGGGTTTTCGGTTAGGGACCGTCCTTAAATTACGTCACACGAATTTCAAGATTTTTAGACCCCCTCCTCCCCCTGGGTCACATTTTCATTGAGCCCCCTCTGTATTGTGGCGTCACACTATCCCTATAATTTAATTAATAATTGTAGAATGTTTTTTTTATAAATAAAACTTATGGTAATTGTTTCGCGATAATTTCAAACAAAATTATTATCTCAGAAACTGTTTTGTAACTATGAACTGGTATTTTCTTAAAATATGTAGATATTAATTATATAGTTTAATGTTGGTTTAGTTTTTTATACCAATGGTAAGAAGGGTTTCTTAATTATAATTAAATATGTATGGACATTTTCCGATATCCCTTATAGTGCAATGTTAAAGAGCCTGAAAAACTCGATTTTTGAAATTTAATTTCTCCGGAACTGTATTGTTCATCAATTTCGTTTTGCCATCAATCAATGCACAAGTATTTACATAATAATCTCTCTAAATTTCAAAAAAAATCCTAAGAAAACCCATATGGTGAAACAACTATCTTAACTAGGGGGATTTTTTATATAGATTTATTTTACCAACATTTTCAGGTTGGAATAATAATAATAATAACCTGAAATCTAAAAAATATATTTGAACATTTTTTAATTTGTCTTTTTTGCCTTCACAATTTTGAAGAACCCCGAGCCCCCAAGTCACAAATCTGAGATGCCCCCTCCCCCCTTACCGTAATTTATGGATGTCTAAATTGGGCCTATTTTTGGGAGGATGAGATTCGTGTCTATAATCAATCCAAAATCGGTCTGAATTTGAAATATTCTAACCGAAAAGCCAAGCCGACCTGAATATATTCAAACCTAATTAAAGATATCTATATACAGGGTGATTCACGGTCGATGGCACGTTAGACGTTTATGGAAAACGTAAAGCAGGATTTTTCTGAAAATTTAGCACCTTACATTTTCTTACCTGTTCTTTCGATCTAAAATATTTTCAGCATTGCGACGTTTCGGCTTCTATCGAAAAGTTGTAGTAACTTTATTTTTTTTTAATAGAACACCCCTTATATTAACACGTTTTTAGAACCGCCCTTTTATTAAAATACTTTTTTGTTAATATTGTCCTATACCTATCTCTATCGGTTTTCTAGATAAAATATAATTTGCGTTAAATATGGTCCAAAACATGGACCCAAATAAACTTAAATAAATTAGTGCTCTCAATTCATTAAAAGTTGATATTTTGGTGGCAGTTTAGACCCTAACACCCGAAGTATTTAATTTACGCCGAAAAATCGACTCCATATTATACAGGGCGTGCTAAGATTACTATTATTATCATAAAAGGGGTCAAAAGTTCGTTTTTTCAAATGAGACACCCCTTATATTACTCATTTAATTGAAAGACAAAGGAAAATGCTTTAAGACGATATATCATGCCCCTATACCTAAAACATCAAGTTTTCTTAATAAAGTCCCTTTTTCGAGAAAAATTAGATTTTAATGAATTTAATTTTAACTAACCATGGAAATATCATGCTTATGACAGTTTGTTGACTATTTATAAGTAACTTATAAACAGTTTATTGACGATGTTCAATAAAATCTCCTAAAACGACCGCAAATATTGATTATTCAAACGAAGTTATATTATAGTAAATTTACATTTTTTTAACATTGTGGGTAGACACGGTGTGCATTAAAATAAACAATATGCGATACTTTTTCTTTGATTAAACCATTTACGGAGTTAAAGAGCCGTCCACCAAATACCATAATAAAAAATCTAAAAAGGTACTCATTTTCCAAAGTTTGTTGTTTTTGCCCTTTTGATTTTGGTTAGATATATTGATAATTAGTAAGAGCCGGGGGCGCTAAAGTTTGGTGCGGGGAAATCACCATTCTGAACACTTTATCCACGAAAATAATTATTGAAATAAAAACCGATAATACTATTTGTTGAATAATAGGATATACTTACTATATATGAAATTAAACAGAGTAGTTTTTTTATTAAGTAAAGTGTTTTATTATATTTTGGTACTTAAATACAATAATAATATTGAAGGAGACAATAAAAGAGTGTGTCTTTAGCTGGATGAATTAAGATGAAATTTGTCGAGGTCCAGACCTAGCCAGATCGTTTTCTCATCCCCAAAACTTGTTAATAGAGTTGGTTTCATCAAAATCGGTAGAGCCGTTTTCAAAATAGAACTAAGATACAAATATATAATTATAATTATAAGAATTATTAGAATTTAATTATAATTATAATATTTCATTATTATTTTATTATTATTAATTTTAATTAGAATTTAATTTATTAATTATTAGAATTATATTTTTTTAATGCAATCGAATGCAAGAAGGGATGCAGCCCCTATGGATCTCGAAAGACCCTTGCATTACCGAAGAGAAGGGAAAGTTGATTAAGTAAGAGGGTGTAGACGTAGGTGTCTATGCACTCCGGTTTTGAAGGTGTGAAGATTATAGGTGCTGGGAAAGATGGAGGTTGGGCGAGAGTTCCAGTTCCTTGAAGTCATGGGGATATACTCGGCGGGCTGAAAAGTTCGTAGGCTGACACAAATGGCGCCACTAGTATCAAATCCATATGATTTTTAGTTAGCCCCAACCTTCAAAAGACGCCTGTATAAATTTGACAGCTGTTGCGCTATTAGTATCTGAGTTATAGCATTTTTAGTGAAAGAACTTTTAGTACTTTGAAAAAATGGATAAAAAGGAATTTCGTGTGTTAATAAAGCATTGCTTTTTGTCGAAAAAAAATACTGTTGAAACCAAGGTTTGGCTTGATAAACATTATTCGGACTTTGCACCAGCAAAATCAACCGTAGAAAAGTGGTTTGCTAAATTTAAACGAGTCGAAATGAGCACCGAGGACGATGCACCCAGTGGACGCCCCAAAGAGGCTGTTACTGACGAAAACATCAAAAAAGTCGACAAAATAATTTTTGATAACCGTAAAGTTAAGTTGATTGAGATAGCTGAGACCCTAAAGATATCAATGGAACGTGTTGGTCATATCGTGGATGAATATTTGGATATGAGAAAGCTCTGTTCAAAGTGGGTGCCGCGCGAGCTCACAACCGACCAAAAACAACAACGAATCGAGTTTGGAGCTGTTCAATCGTAATAAATCCGAATTTTTGCGTGGATATGTGACGATGGATGAAACATGGCTCCATCATTTCACACCGGAGTCCAATCGACAGTCAGCCGAGTGGACTGCACGTGATGAACCGACTCCAAAGCGTGGAAAGACGCAAAAGTCGGCTGGCAAGGTTAGGGCATCAGTATTCTGGGATCCTCATGGTATAATATTCATTGACTATCTTAAAAAGGGAAAAACCATAAACAGCGACTATTACGTAGCGTTATTGGAGCGTTTAAAATACGAATCAACCGTAGAAAAGTGGTTTGCTAAATTTAAACGAGTCGAAATGAGCACCGAGGACGATGCACCCAGTGGACGCCCCAAAGAGGCTGTTACTGACGAAAACATCAAAAAAGTCGACAAAATAATTTTTGATAACCGTAAAGTTAAGTTGATTGAGATAGCTGAGACCCTAAAGATAGCAATGGAACGTGTACGAAAAGCGGCCTAATTTGAAGAAAACGAAAGTGCGGTTTCATCAAGACAATGCACCGTGTCACAAGTCAATGAAATCGATGGAAAAATTGCAAGAAATGGGCTTCGAATTGCTTCCGTTTCCACCGTATTCTCCAGATCTGGCCCCGAGTGACTTTTTCCTATTCTCAGACCTCAAAAGGATGCTCGCTGGAAAGAAATTTTGCGCCGATGAAGAGTTAATCGAAGAAACTGAAGCCTATTTTGAGGTTGAAGACAAATGGTATTATAAAAATGGTATCGAAAAATTGTATGACCGCTATAATCGTTGTATCGCCCGCGAAAGGAACTATATTGAATAATAAAATCAAATTCTATCCAAAAATTTCTACAGGCCGCTGGGAAGAATTACAACATTACCAACGCCAAGTCACTCAAGTTAAGAAGGAAGAACAGGGGCAAAAACAAAAATCCAAAGCGAAGGCGTTAAAATCCTTGTCGCAAACAAGGTGGTCTTCTAGAAGTGAGGCGTGTGAAAGTCTGGCACGATCTTGGAATGCTGTTTTTCAGTGTTTAACTGATGTTAAAATTTAAAATCAGATGTTCGGAGCAAAGCTGATGGTCTTAAAAGACAACTCGAAAAATATGAAACTGCTTTTCTTACTGCCTTCTGGGGATTCATACTCAAGAAGTTCAATAAAGTCAGCATAGCATTGCAAGCTGTTGATACAAATGTTCTCCAAGTAATGAAATATTATGAATCCCTGGTTCTATATGTAGAAGAAGCTCGAAATCAATTTGGAAAATTTGAGGAGGAAGCCAATAATGTTTGTTTATCACAAGCTGGTTTTGAAAATAAAAATCGTCGAAAAAGAGTTCGGAAATTACAAGCTGATGAAACACAGGAGAACGAATTCGAATGAAGTTTAGAATTTCAGTATTTATACCAATCATTGACTGCCTTCTGTCCAACCTGAGAAAGCGAAAAGAAGCCTACTCAGATTTTGGAAAGAGATTTTCTTTTCTTTCAAATCTGTTTGAAGTGAACAAAGACCATTCTGCAACAGCTTCTATTCTTACAGAAATATTTCCAGAAGACTTCAGTGATGAGAGAGAACTCAAGGAGGAAATAGGGAATTTTAATTATATTGTAGTGAGCAATAAAGAGGAGGTGCTGCAATTCGCTCATAAGTGTAATATGGCAAAAAATGAGAAAAAAAGACATTGATTTCCCGAAAAGTGTAACAATTCGGGAACTATATAAGTGGTTTATTGTTCTGAAATTAGATGCCATATATCCGAATATGAACCTAATATTTAAAATATGTTTGTGTATGCCGACAACAAATTGTTCCGCAGAAAGGAGCTTTAGCAAACTGAAAAGAATAAAAGACTATGTTAGAAATACAACTGAACAAGATAGATTGGATGCTTTAGCAGTTCTATGCGTTGAATCAGAAATTACTCTTTCACTGAACTATGATAGCATAATTCAAAATTTCGCAGACATGAAAGTACGAAAAATTTTTTTAAATGCTACTTTATGTTCTTATTATTATTATTACGCTTTATATTAGCTTGCTTCACGAGCAATCTATCAATGTAATTTTTGTTTTGTTAAATCCCGCAAACAAATCTCTATAAAAATAATTGTTTACCCAATTTAAATTAAATTATATTAAAATAAAAACATTTTTCTGTTAAACTCCGCAAACTAAAGAATCTTGAATTTTCTCTCTCTGATCAAAAGCCCGTCCACCAAATCCTATATATATGTATACACACACACACACACATATATATATATATATATATATATATATATATATATATATATATATATATATATATATATATAAATGTCTCTTAGAATTAAATGTCCGCAAATTTTAGTATGCCTATGTCCGCGCATAAGCTTAGTTCGCCACTGCGCAGTCAAACCAGTCAAAAATAAAAATTCTAATCCTCTGCCAAACCGGAAATAAAAAAATATTAAAATCCAAAATCCTGAATAAAAAAAAAAAATTGCCATTTTAATCATAAAGTAGGTAGTTATTGATTTATTTTGATTAGATAATGTAAAATTTTTAAATAATATTAATTTCATAAATAGCGTTATTGAAATAATTCTCAATTTTAAAAACGAAAAATAGAAATTTTATACACATATTTTGATTTTTAATATTTAATATATTCAAGTGAAATAATCGAGTTATACAATTATTATTATTATTAATAGCCAGTATTTATTGAGTGTGATTTTTTTAAGCTGATAAAATTTTTGGCCTTATTTTATTAACTCTAATATTTTTAAAACAACGCAACGTTAGGATCTTTTTTCCCGACCACACACGTTTGATTTTGTTTTACTAAACGCAATCTTGTTAATTTTCTATCTATTTGTATTGTAAGCAAATGGCATAAAGAGGAAAGAATTCCCGGTAAAGAACACATTTTTGATAAAATTCTTAGATTTATAGATATCCTACATTTTCCGGACAGGATATGATCCGAATCCTCAAAAGCGTCATGGAAAATGCCTAATATCTAAGAATTTTTTACAAAAAAGTGCAAACTTCAGCCTCATTGCAGCACCGGTTACTATTATCCAATTAAGATGAAACTTTATTTAAATTTAATCTAGTTTAAAAATCTATAGAGTGATCTTTGTCGAAAATGTGCTCCTTCATGATCAAAGTGGGCAAAAATCGAAAATAGTACGAGTTATAAGGATATTCAAAAGAGATCACGGGAACTTTCTTTTTGACAGGAACTATTAACTTAACTTACTTAACTTAAATAGAATAAATTGCTATCATTTTACGCGTAATTTAAAAAGCTTTAATCTATCTAATAAATATCTTTTTGACTTGATAAACTGTTTTAGATTTATTCAAGAAAAACTGAAAAAATTCCGAAATTTTCTCATTTTGAGGCGCGTAGAAAAATTTCCACAACACAGATTTGGTGGAAAACTTAGGGTAGTAATATTGGAGTACCAGTAAACGTATTCCAGCAATAAAATGATTACCGGGAATTATTTCCTGTTCAAAACGTAATTTGCCTGGACTATTATAGTAAAACGAGCTTTTCGTGCGTGCCTTCGACACGCCCTCGAAGCACGGCCCTCCGGGCTGGTGCCCTGGCGGGCAGCGTCTCGGTCCAAAATTTTTATTCCTCTTAAAAAACCACACTCCAAATGTATACCCGTAAACTACCAAAAATACATCGTCTCTTAAAAGTTTCGCATCTTTAATTTTTGAGTGGCGAGGGGGAGGGGGAGGAACAATTATCAATATATTTAATGTTTCTTAATTTAAAAAGAATTGGAGTCTTTCATTTCAAAATTCGAATATATATATTTCAAATTTGCCTGGTTAATGAAAATCGATTGGAGCCATCAGTTTAAAATCAGAGCTGAGAATTATATTTCAAATTTGCCCCGTTAATTAATATATATTTAATGTTTCTTAATTTAAAATCTATTGGTGTTTTTTCATTTTCATTCGAGTTCAAATGAATACAATATTATCTAGACACAAAGTCTAAATAAAAAATATATAGTATTAGTAAAAGAAATCAAGATAGAAATAGTAATGTGACATTGGTCTAGTGGTTAGAGTTCATGCCCATAGTTCAAGAGTTCAGGGGTTCCCCTGAACTACCCAATACTCTTTCCATTGATACTGAGGTAGATAACTTATCCCAGGCAATACTGAGAGCGAAGAGTGTGAATAGCCACAAAATTAAAATTAATCGGAACCTTGAACCACTACCAAGCATTATCCTAAATAAAATTAAAAACAAAAATAAACTAAGGAGACTTTGGCAACGTACACAGGACACACAAATAAAAACTCAACTAAATAGCATGACTAAAGAAATAGCTACAGAAATAACAACCTATAAAAACAATAAATGGAACCAAAAACTTAGTGAACTCTCAACAAAAGACAACTCATTATGGAAATTTACCAAAAACTTGAAAAAACCTTTCGAAAAAATCCCAACTCTCTCTCTAAATAATATCGAATATATTAAAGAAAAAGATAAAACAGAAATACTAGCCGAAACCTTTGAAAAGGTACATATAATAGATTCATCCCTTAACACAGAACAAAGCAAAATAGTAAATAAAGTAAACAATTATCTAGAACAAACTGTAGAATTAAGAAATACCGAAGTAGCCGAAATTATCACTAATCCAGAGGAAATAATTAAAATAATTAAAAATTTAAAAAATAACAAAGCACCTGGAATAGACACAATAGACAACATTCTGGTTAAAAATTTCTCCAGAAAGGCTATTGTACAATTCATGTACATTGTTAACGCCATCATTAAACTTCAATATTATCCTAGACAATGGAAAGTTGCCTCAATAGTCCCTTTGCCTAAACCAAACAAAGACAAAAAAGATCCTTCAAACTACCGACCAATAAGTCTTTTAAATGTCCTGTCCAAAATAACGGATAAGATTATCCTAAATAGATTCATAAAGCATGATCATAGAAACAAAATAACAATAGACGCACAATTCGGCTTCCGGGAAAGGCACAATACAACTCAACAAATTACTAGAATAACAACCCATATTTTAGAAAGCTTTGACAAAAGAAAAAACACCGCAATGCTACTTTTAGATATTCAAAAAGCATTTGACCGAGTTTGGGTCCATGGTCTCATTTACAAGCTAATCATATATAAATTCCCTCAATATCTCATAAAACTGTTGCATTCCTATTTAACAGATAGAAAATTTAAAGTAAAAATAAATAATAACTTATCAACTATAAAAAGCATACAAGCAGGGGTTCCCCAAGGATCTGTGCTAGGGCCAAAACTATTCACACTCTTCATAAATGACATTAAACATTTTAATCCGTTCACCAATCTGGCACTATACGCGGATGATACAGCAATCTATGCTACATCATTTAGCGCGGTGGTGGCGAACGCTCAAAATCAGATACATGCCAACGAAATAACCAAATATTTCAAAAATTGGAAAATAAATTTAAATCCAAGCAAAACAGAGAACATCCTCTTCACAAGGAAATTCAAAGACAATAAAATATTCTCACCACTAACAATAGACAAACAAAAAATACCTTTACAAACAGAAGTAAAATACCTAGGTATCCACCTAGACAAAAGGCTAACATTTAAACCTCATATAAAAAACACACTCAGAAAAGCATACGGAACCATGAACTGTCTGTTCCCGCTGCTGTCAAGAGACTCCTTCTTAACTATGAACAACAAAAAATTATTATACACATCAGTAATTAGACCCTTATTAACATATGCAGCCCCAGCTTGGTGCCATGTAAGTAAGACAACACTAAAACCACTGCAAATTTATCAAAACAAGTGTCTAAGATTAATTACCAACAAAAATAGATACACTAAAATTACCAAATTACATGAAATAGCCAAAATTGAAAATATCAGAGAACATATTAATAAAATTTCGAAAACTTTCTATTCGACACAACTTAAGCATAATAAATTAACCTACAACTTAATAAAAACTATTCAAAATTCATACGGGAAAAAACCAAAATTCTTAGACACTTATAAAAAAGTGGGAATAATTACTGATGAATGAAATACCAAACCAAACCCAAAAAACAAATATTTTTTTTCTAGAAAGCAGGTTTTTTAACATTTTTTCCTGTCAAAAATCACTAAATATAACTATGAAATAAACAAATATATATAGATGTAAGTATAAAAATGTAAATATACTTACTGTAAAATTATATTAAATATCAAAAGCTGACAGCATGTACACTAAAATTGTAATGGTAAGCCTTTAAGGCAGGAACAACAAAGTATATAAATAAAAATTAATAAATAAACTACATTGTAAGATAATTGTATGTACTACTTGAATTATAATGTATTTATAAAAAATGTATATAATTGTAAATAAAGATTTTAAATTGAATAAATTGAAGTTCAAGAGTTCGTCGGTTCGATTCTAGGCAAGAGGGTAATTTTTTTAGAGAAATTTCTCTAAGCGTTGTTACAAATTAATCTAGATGAATATATATAGTATTACAATTTTTTTTAACATTGTGGGTAGACATCTTGTGCATTAAAATAAACAAAATGGGTTACATTTTCTTTGATTAAACCATTTACCGAGTTAAAGAGCGGTCCACAAATATAGAAATAAAAAAAAAAAAAAACCCTTAAAAAGGTACTCATTTTACCAAATTGCCTGTTTTTTCCCTTTTGATTTTGGTTAGAATTAATTAGTGAGAGCCGGTGGGCGCTAAAGATTGGGGCGGGGGAAATCACCATTGTGAACACTTTATCCACCAAAATAATTATTGAAATAAAAACCTATAATACTATTTGTTGAATAATAGGATATACTTATATGAAATAAAACAGAGTAGTTTTTTTTTATTAAACAAATTGTTTTATTATATTTTGGTACTTAAATACAATAATAATACTTATATATAGATAAATATTTAATATAAAAATATAGTAAAAAAGTAAAATAGACACATACAAAATTAATTAATAGGCATAAAATTGTAAAAATACATGAATAGTTAACATGAATAAAAAATACAAAATAAACATAAAAGAAATAATCTTTAAAGAATTTGGTGTCGGTTCTAGGTGAAACATTTTAATAGATAATAAGTAAAAATATATTTTTCTAGGTGGGTTTCACAAATAAAACAAATATATGTTTTGAGTTTTTTTATCGCGATATATATTTCGGGTTATGAGCCCATCATCAGGAGTTACAAAAGAAAACTCAAAACATATATTTGTTTTATTTGTGAAACCCACCTAGAAAAATATATTTTTACTTATTATCAAACATAAAAGAGGATTTAATTTTCAAAATTGTTCAAATAAGAATTTCCAAAAATAAAATATTTATACAAATATAAAAAAAGCTAAAACAATAATTTTACTTTAGTAGAATATAATAAATTTTAGCTTCCTCTTTTTTGTTAGGTAGATAGGGTAATTGATTTATTTTTTTATGCTAAATTTATGCGAATTTCAAGAAGATTAGAGACCTGAATGGAATTGAGTTGATCTATAGACAGTTGATTGATCATAAGCATCCTGATTTATCAGTATTAATAAGCATCAGAATTTGTCCCTGTCTTCCGTCCATTATAGGTAAATTTCGAATTTATGGTTTTTTATTTTAGTTCATATTAGTGCCCTAGTAATCCATGGATTTTTTAAAAAAACATTCCTGCAATTCAGCAGATTTCTTCTATGCCACAATGAACTGAATTGATTAACATTTAAACTCTTGCATTTTGTTAAGATAAAATTATAAATATCTTCAGAATACAGTTGGCCACAATTCATGATATTAATATTCTCTAAATGATCCTTATTATTCTCAACCAATGGCATAAATTGACGCCTAGTCAACCATAAACAATATTCGAAATTTAAATCAACCAAGTTTTTACAATTTTCATGTAAAATTTTGAACTGCTTCCCAGAAATTGCCTCTAGTCTTCTTTTGGAAAAATCAATTTTTTTCAATGTTCTTAAATAATTTCTGCCAATATCTGCCAACTGTCTATTTGTGTCTATTAAATTTAAAACATCCCGAATGTCCAAATGAATGAAAATTCTCTCCTCAAGAATGTCTAGACTTGGAATTGTGCAGAGAGACATCGCTGGTAAAATATAATCTAAAAAAGAAAAAGAAAAAATATTAATATTAATTTATTAAGTTGGTACAATTGGAAATTATTCTAATAAAACTAAAAACTGAAAAATAAATAAATATTTTTTATGTATCGAAATAAACAAATAATTAAATAAGATCAATTAATTATTGTTCCAGAATATTTTTAAAATCAATTTCATTAACCATTTACTTGTATGTGTGTCGTTTGGTTGATTAACATGGCTGACTAAATTGTCTTATCGATTTCAAAAAACCTAAGTATTATATTTTCTGAAATAATAATTATTATTTATTTTTGCTTTTATTAGACAGAATTCTAGACATTTTAGATTAATTTAAATTCAATTGCCAAAAGGACAAATAGGAATTTTTTAAATATATTTATGAAAATTTTTAGAAAAATATTATTTTACATTTATACCTATTAATATTTTTTATTTTTATTCAAGACATTCAATATTATTGTTTATTTTTTTAAGATAATACTTTTTTAAATTTTTTAAAGGAGACAACAAAAGAGTGTGTCTTCTGCTTGAATAATAATTTTTTTTAAATTTATTTATTTATAACCAGACTATTATAGTTTTAATGACTTTGCCGCCTTCATCAGTCTATTACAATTGATTCACAGAAATTGATGAAATTTCTACCCATTTAAAACGAACAAGATTTAGATTATAAGTATTACTGGAAAACGGGACACTAGTTTAAAAAGGGGGCAATATTATAATTTCAAAATATTCTGGAGACAGCATCTAAATACGGAACTGTGCCGTTAAATACGGACGAATGGTCCCCTTTGGATCCCACCTCTCACTAGCAGTGATTTTAAATCCCACAAAGGAATTAATTCCCATCTATTTTATGTTTTACAGCGCTTAACCGTACAATGTGAAGAAATGTATAACTATAGCTAAAATTGAAATATTTTAAAATAATAATTAATAAATAAAGAAAATTTGTTATTTTATAAAATCATTTAATATTAAAATACTTGATAAATTTCTGTGAATCAAAATGTAATAGACTGATGAAGATGGCAAAGACATCGAAACTATAGGCTTGTTATAAATAAATTAAAAAATGGATTATTCCACCAGAAGACACACTCTTTTAATGTCTCCTTTAATTAATACTTTTTTAATAGTAGGTTAAGGGGGAATTTCTCTCCAAACTTTTGGATATTTAATAAACGTTTTGAAATTATTTTTAGAAAAGAATTGTAATTTATAATTATAAAATACAAAAAAAATAAATTATTTGTAAATCTATTCATTAAGTATTCTATTATTTTATTCCTCTGATTCCAGTCCTTTCTTTCACAAATAAATACGGCCTAACAGAATACTTTGGTTATTTACCTAAAAGATTATTATTATTTTTAAAGTGTATTCAAAATTTAAAATAAAAAAAAAATATATAAAAAATGTGAAAATTTGTATTCGAAAATAATCAAAAAAAAATTGGCTAATGACCCTTTCAATTTTTCAAATCTAGTCGTCTGTAAATGGAAAATTTTATCGAATAAATTTTACTTCATTTTGAGACAAAAGTTTCAATTTTAGATTTTTTTTTATCGATATAGTCAATATAATTATAATAATATTTATGCATAAAATTACGTAATGATTTTATAGATAGTATTTATAAATTTTTAAAAGATTTTTTTACTTATATTTTTATTTACTCGCTAAATTTTTTTGATTTAATTATCATTTAATAAAAATAACCTACGAATTAACACGTGTGTCCTATTTATTTTATTTTTGTATTGTGAATCAGTGGGGAATTGTAATTTTTGTAACTCCTAAAATTAATAAAACCATTTATAATAATTTACGATTTCATTTTTAGTTACAATATTAAATTATTATTTGATTTAAATTAAAAAAAAAAAAAAATTATATTTAAATTCCAAAAAAGGTGTTTGTGCATGATAATTTAAATGATTGCAGTTTTATAATAAATATAGTGAATAATAAATTAATATTAAAATATATTTGTAATTAAATTAAAAAGTAATAAAAGTGTTAGATACTTACTTGAAATGATAGCTGAATAAAAAAGATCCAAACGTTGTTTGTAGAAGGACAAATTTTTTCACTCAAAACCTCGAAAGCGTGTAAAAATAAAATAAATGTTAAATTTTATCTATACTTATGCTCAATAACTGACTAGTGACTAGTAGTATAGGTATACTGAGAATGATTTAAATTTCTAGTCTAGAGCTCCTTATATAGAGTGCGCATGCGTGATATTCACTTTCTATTTGGCCACAGATGTCGTTGCTGATTTCGCGCTCTTTTTAACTGATATTTGAAATTAAAATATACATTCTAAATTCCAATTACATTCTTTATATTAAATATTTATTTATTGATAAAATAAATAAATTTTTGAAAATGACAAATTAATGGAGATTTCAATTTTTATCTACTATAAAGATCCATTTTGTAATTATTTCATACGACCGAAAACAGGACAAGAATTACCCCTGAGAGTCTGAGACACAAATATATATAAATTTAAAATTCCCACCTTTTAAATTCAACCAGCTATTAATTTGGTTTCTTAAAGTTACAAACTTGATTTCCCTAAAACAATAATAATTAGTTAATATTTAAAATCTCAAGTCATTTCATCATGTGTTTAATTTATAAATAAAAGATAACCAGATATGAAAGATATTAATTTGCCGATGGTAATAGATTCAAATTCACTAGAAAATCATAGATCAAAGATGGTGTCATCTATTAAATCCGATGGAGTGGAATATTTTTAATTATATGTCAGAGGGGTTGTTTTTCACCCCCTCGGGAATCGAACCCGAGTGCCAGTAACAGCAATCCGGGCCACCTGGCTCACCTGCGGGATACGAACCTCTCTGACATATGCAAACGCGTAAAATATTTTACTCAAAGATTGTTATCTTAATTTGTAAAATTTCGCGATATAGTGATTCTAAATTTAAACATATAGCCATGCCATATAATTTAAATAAAGGTGGCATGGCTATATGTTTAAATTAAAACAACCCCTCTGACATATAATTAAAAATATTCCACTCCATCGGATTTAATAGATGACACCATCTTTGATCTATGATTTTCTAGATAACCAGATATTTAAAAACCTGTTGCTATTGAAATCTACGAATAAAATAACTAATTATTCTAATCTAATATTGTTTTAGGCAAGCTAACTCAAATTAAGATTATATGTAAATATTGTTGTAAATATGTTTTAATTTAATAAAAAACTAATATTGTTTTAGCATTCGAATAAAGTTGTATTATTTGCAATTTTAAATATATAGATATATTTATAGGTATATTTATATATTTGTATCTTTTTTCTATTTTGAAAACGGCTCTAACAATTTCGATGAAAGAAACACTATTAACAAGTTTTGAGGATGAGAAAGCGATCTGGTTAGGTCTCGACCTCATCAAAATTCATCTTGATTTACCTTTTTCTTAATTAAAGTAATTAGTGATAGATGAAAATCTTAATAAAAAAAGTTTGTTTACTTTTTTTTCAATTATCTTTTATTTATTAATTGGTTTTTTAATTTTTAAACCACTAATAGGTTATAACAAATATTGTTATATATTAGAATTTGACAATATAATTGATTAAATTTGACGGAAAGGGATTAATTTCCGCAATATGGAATTGGAATAATTAACGGAAAAGAGGTTTTTTTATTTAATTAGTTTTTTCTCTTATAAAAAATAAAGACTAAAAAGATGATCAAGGACAGTCGATGGTGGGGAAGTAATCTCCGGAGTCGAAGCTTAAATACAATGTATACATTAATTCATGTAAAATAATTGGTTTAATAAAATTTATAAAAAAAATAATAATATTAATAATAATTGATTAAAGGATAGCGATATTGATTGGAACTGGAGTAATTATCGGAAAAGAGGTTTTTTTATTTAATTAGTTTTTTCTCTTATAAAAAATAAAGACTAAAAAGATGATCAAGGACAGTCGATGGTGGGGAAGTAATCTCCGAAGTCAAAGCTCAAATACAATGTATACATTAATTCATGTAAAATTTTTATTTACTATAAAAATACATTTTGTAATTATTTCATACTACCAGAAACAGGACAAGAATTACGTCTGAGAGTCTGAGATACAGATACATATAAGTTATAGTCACAATTCCTGCAGACCTAAACACTATTCATGACGTCAGTCATATCGCTGACGCTGCATTATATTGCCTATATATAGTAAGTCGGCCGCTCACTTACTCGTGGAACATTTATGCTCCATTAAGGTCAGCCGGAGGCTCTGCCCTAACGCCCCTTTCTTAAATTCGGGATTTACTAAAATCACCGACAAGTTCGTTTAATTAAACTCAAAAACGTTCATTATACGTTGTTTGCATAAATTCGGGATTTAATCAAAAATCACCGACAATAACGTTATTTAACGTTATATCTACTTAAAACTGTACTTGACATTGACTACAAGTGTATTTGTAATAGTTCTTCAATAAAAATAAATTGTAATAAGTCTTTTAATTGTTTTTAAAAACAAATACCCTCGACCACAAGACTTATTTTATATATATTGTACTGGCGGGGAGCGTCTCGTTTTATGGTTAAATTTTATATAGATAATAGCTGACCCGCGCACCCGTTACTGTGACTAACTCTTATGCTTCACGCCTAAACCACTGTACGTATCGAAACTATATTCGCAACATATGTCAGTTTGGTTCTCCGATTAGTATATCTAAATTTTGAGCCAGTTTATAATTAATTAAGTAAAATAATTAAATAATAGTTATCACTTTAGCGTAACAGTATATTTTTATTTATATAAAAAATGATAAATGATTATATATTGCTTACCTGTCAAAATTGATTCGATCAAAAATTTAAATATATTTAAAAAATAATAATAGTTTTGAAAATAAATTGAAAATTCAAATAATGATAGAACAGGTATTATTAAAACACTGTGAATTATATATTACTTGTCAATATTGTTCCCTTAACCAAAAATAATATTGACAGTTGAAACATTTCCAAAAAGCTATTATCTTGTTTGTTTGCTTTTAACCCCCAGAGAGGCGCTGGGGTTGTTTCCTTGAAAAAAATATTTTTTACATGTCACGGGTGTGATATCTATAAAAAATACTAAATATAAAAACACTTGTGTATTTGAATGGAATGTTGTGTGAAAATTTCAAAGAAATCGGTGAAGAACTTTCTGAGTAACAGTACATTTTTATTTATATAGTATTATATTGATTGATTATCACAATTTTTATCATAGCCTAGAGGTGGTAAATTAAATATTTTATTACGTATAATTTATTGTTAATATTTCCGTTATTTTTTAAATTAAATCTTTACCGAATAAAATATTAAATTAAATTAAAAATTGTTAATATATTTAGGAGAAATTAAAAATAAAGGGGGCACAAAGTAATTATATTAAAGGGTACTTCCAATCATTCCAGGATCATGAAATTTCGCCTGCTGGTAGAATTTGGGACACAAACAAAGTAAAAATTCCAAAAATCAAAACCTTCTATCTTTCAACCCCTTCAAAATGGGGGTGATGGTCAAAAATAAAAATTCTAGCCCGTTGGACTAAACTCAACCAAATTTTGTATACATATTCTGTGAGCTTCCAGAAGGCTAGAAATACAAAAAGTAACCACCCGAAATAGAGAGGGCGGGGGTCAAAAATGAAAATTCTAGCCCTCGGCCAAACCGGATATAAAAAAATATTTAAATCCAAAATCCTGAATAAAAAAAAAACTAAAAAAAAAATTGCCATTTTAATCATAAAGTAGGTAGTTATTGAATTATTTTGATTAGATAATTTAAAATTTTTAAATAATATTAATTTCAATCATTAATTTAAATAGCGTTATTTAAGGTAGTTGTTTCGCGACAATCCAAGCAAAAAGTTAATGGTAGAGTATATAGAACAGACCTTAGACCATATAAGATATAGACACGCCCTGGTGTCGATTTGGTGAGGCCAACATCAACTCGAGAACGTGACGTCATCTTGAATCGAAAATAGTATAAAATAGAAAAATGTATTTTTTACACGGTCGCCACTAACCAGAGAGCATAAGAAGTGAGGATGAAGGGTAATTGAAATCTTTCTAGCTACTAATTTTCATCAATAGCTTGGATAAGAAAGAACTCCAATCTACGATATTAATGTTAAATGAAATCCCTTCTCCTTTCCCTCTCAGGTTAGATAATTGAAAGTTTCCAATTAATTTTGAAGATTGCAAGTAAGTTTTAAATTTACCCGATTTAAAAATTTTAATGTTTCTAAAAAGAACTTAAACTTATATATTTAGAAGGTTTGAGAATTAGGTTTGTAGGCTAATTTAAAATAAAAAAAGGTATTCTTTTTTATAAACAAAAATATATAAAAATTTATTCAAATAAAAAATAAAAAAGAAAGATGAATAGGATTTTTGAAAAAAAAGGGAAGTTTCCCGCACAAATTTGTCTTAATTTAGATGTATAAAAAATTAAAATATGAAATATCAAAATATTAACATTAAAATATTACCTTAAAATATTCCCATAAGGAATTTACATGTATATGGTTACCTTTTGATATTATATTTCTTTTTTATATATGTTAAATATCTTTTTTAACAGGAAGATATTTAATTTTCAGTCAGAAATTGTGAACCAAATTTCTGCTATGTTTAAGATATGAACAGATCAATTATAAATGAAACCTAAAAGTAAAGGTATATAATTATCTGCAAAAGAAAAGAATGGCCAAATAAGTTGCCTTATTCACTATTAGAATAGGCTGATGTTTCTCTTTCAAGAGATGTTTCTTGTTCGCAAATCGAGACAAAGAAATTATTGATTGCAAATGAATAAAACTGGCTCTGATTCAACGCCTCAAAGGAATGTAATACAATTTCAGGGTCAATCAAACCTCTGAATTGAAAGCGAATTAAATCCTTTTCGAAATAAGCTCTATTTCGAAAATGAGAATAGGATAATTCTGATAAGATTTTTGCAAGCACTGCGATAAAAATTCGTTGGGCAAGTTACCTGTCAGAGGAGCGAAAATGCAATGCCGGAAAAACAACCCAACGAGACGCTCTTCCGCTCAAAACCCCATGTGTCGCCAAGGGGGTCGCTGCATGCGTATGTTTAAAACGTGGGCCCTTTGAAATTCACCAATGAGAAAATAACTCAAATAAATTGGCGTTAACAAAGACCGTTGTGCGACCAATTTTGACATATGCGGCCGAAACAAGAACTGACACCGAAAAACAAGAAAAATATTGGAAGTTTGTGAGATGAAAACGCTACGCAGAATTGCGGGTAAAACAAGAGATGGACAGGGTCAAAAATGAAGATATTAGGGAAAAGTGCAATATACAAAATGTCAGCGTATGGGTCCAAAGGAGAAGAAAAGAATGGAGTGGACACGTATTGCGAGATGAATGAAGACCGGCTGGTGAGGAAAGGTACATGACAACATCCCTACCGGGAAAAGAAGACGGGGCCGTCCAAGAAAACGATGGAAAGACGCTCTGGAATAAACAGGCTTTTAGCCTAACAATAAGAAGAAGAAGAAGACATATTTTACAATAATTCGGGCATCGAGCAACACCCCCTTCCCATGTCCATATATATACAACAATATATTTGATTATTTTAATCAATTGTGTGGTTACCAAAATATTTATTAATTTCGAATGCTAAATCAAGTAAATAATTATTCCTTTTAAATACAGTTTTTTTTTAATCAAT
>JALMQS010000718.1:967794-978705 GCA_024734495.1 Forficula auricularia
CATAGAATTAAGGTTGGTATTCTGGAATCCAAGCACGCAAATCTAGTGGCTTTCTAGTGACTTTTTTGCCGCCAGATTTCAAATCCAAAATAATTTTGATACATGTTATATTAATATAATATATATATATTATATGCATTGGATCTGAGAAATTTTATTTATATTAATTTATTTATTTATTTTTCGAGGATCTTAATTTTTTTAGAATAGGTGTTGATTTTCTTTGTTTGCAAAAATAATAACACAGTTATATTTTTTTCATTTATTTTGTTTTACTGTTATATCAAAAGGCGTTTCGACATATACATTGTAATAAATAAATATTTTCAAAAATAAAACCATCCTTTCATTATTTCCAATAATCCATAATTTTATAAACAAATGAACACATCACATCTTTTTACATTATTTACATTCTTTCTTACATCAAATAGCCTCGAACATACCTTGAACAATCTTAAATTTATTTTGATCCAATCAAATCACATTCTGACTCATCTGAATACATATCACAACTATTCTCTTTTTATAAAAATAGAAAAAAAGAAATAGTTGTGATATATGTATTCAGATAAATGATTTGATTGGATCAAAATAAATTTAAGATTGTTCAAGGCATGTTTGATGCTTTTTTTGATGCAAGAAAGAATGTAAATAATGTAAAAGATGTGATGTGTTCATTTGTTTATAAAATTATGGATATTGGAAATAATGAAAGGATGGTTTTATTTTTTAGGCTGATGATGACATGAATGTACATGTCGAAACGTCCCTTGATTATAACAATAAAATAAATAAATGAAAAAAATATAACTGTGTTATTATTTTTTGCAAACAAAAACACCTATTCTAAAAGAGAATTAAGATCCTCGAAAAATAAATAAATAAATTAATAATATATATAGTTTATATATATATATATATATATATATATATATATTTGTGTATTAAATTAGTGTAAACTTTAAGAGACTATTTAACCTAATAAATTAAATATAAGGCATAACTAATTATTTACAAAATAACTAAAATAAAGAGAGAAAAGATAAACCAGACAGGGCGCACTTCTCCCGCCAAAACGTCGGGCGACAAAATGGAGGGTCAACTCTCTGTAGGGGTCAAAAGACCCTACTCGGATACCTCCACCCCCCCCCCCCAACACCCCCCACCGGAAACTAAAACAAAGAAAGATAGGAAACCAAAAAAAAGGACAAAGAAAAAAATACTGAGGAGATAGAAACTAAATCTGCCTCCTCAAAGAAGAGAACAAAATCGGAGTCCCGAGTAGACCCAGCCGACACAACAGTTGTGGAGGCTTTGCTAAAAAAGGCAAAGACAAATACCCCAAAAAAAAAACAGCGATAAAAACAATTTGGCACCAGTCGAGGGGGAGAAAGTAGCCGCCGTCGGGGAAACCGCTCCGGAACCCTACTTCTACATTAGATTTTTGACCCTTCGATTATTATTAGTAACCATTGCTGAAGACATGGAGGAATCGACTTAAAATCAAAAATAACGATCGATTCTTATCTAATACTAGAGGAATAACCTTATTGCATTCCATTTTGATGTTTTGACTATTAAAATGGCAAGCTCTACTGAAAACGTGGAAGAATCGACTTAAAATCAATAAGACTAAATTCTTTTATGGATAAACAACTCAAGCTTGAGAATAAGAGATTTTTATAAATAGAGATTTTTAATACATTTTAAATATTTGTTTCATCTTATTTGTTATAACCGTATATTACAGTTAAATAGAATCTCAAATTATATCTATTTAAGACTTTATAATAAAACAATTATATTTATTCTCTGTTACTAATAAAACATCAACTAAAGCAGCCACGTTGGGGTCCAGGGGCGAAGGTTTAACAAATAAATGTAAAATAATAAAACCTCTATGTCTTATTTTTTTACAACCACCGTGGACTGCTTTCATCAACATCCAATTGCATATAGACCAACCTTTATTTTAAATGAATTTATTATCGTCTTGCTGCAGTCTACTTGGATAGGGATTTATATCAGCGGATGTTGTAGTATATGTTTTCTATAAATTTATTTAATTAATCATTTACCTACCCAAGTAAAAAAAAATTTAATAAAAGCTCAAAAATGAATAAAATATTATTTCGACCCTCATGTACTAATTTGTCCTTTTGCAATTTCATTATTTGGGTATACCCGTGGGTATATTGTAAGCTATTTGATTTTCAGACCATCACCTCCAAACATGCTACATATAACGAAAGTCAAGTATTTTCACTCCATTCAAACAGTTGGAAATGTAAAAATTATTGCCCTTCAATAAATTCAGCATCGAATTAATAGAGGCAATTAAATGTCAAAAATGAAGTTTTATTTTTAATAAAGAAAGATTGAATTTGATCTCAAAATGAACTTGTGATATATAATCAATTAATTTTGTTTTGATTTGGTCGTTATCAAAGATTTTAATAGATGTTTATATTGCATGTAGAAGGGTACTGTCCCCCTCGGGGATCGAACCAAGCACTAGTAAGCTTTTCCGGGCAACTAGTCAGACCATCACGCCAATGCAATATAAAATATCTGTTAAAATCTTTAATTTAAATAAAATTAATTGATTGGATATTAAAATCAAACAAATATAATAGATGCCTTCTTTACTGCCTCTGCATTGGTCCAACAAAACAAGTTAAGCAATATTTACTTTTCCAATCTGTTTGGAGTGAAAAATAATTGACTTTTCGTTATATATTGCATGTTTAGATTGAAAAAAATGGAACTATCCCGATTGATATATTTCCTGATAATCGTCGGAAGCACTAGCAACTTGAAAAAAAAAACCATAGATTGGATTTTATATAATATATTATTATTATTTTATTAATTGAAAATTAAAAAATAAACTGATATAACCATCACCACCTGAATTACCGCCTACACCTGCCCCCCAACAGTACTGGCAAATTATTTACTTAATTATTTAAGGGGGTAGAGTCAAAAAATGAAAATCTGGGCCTTTGAACCAAACTCAACCAATATTGTATACTCAAGTTGTACGCCACGTTTCCGATGCTTCACACAACATCCCCCTCGAACCCACTATACTTTTGCTGATTCAACGGAATGAAAGAATTATGAATTTTACAATTAGAAAAGCTTTTGATTATAAATATATTTCGGGCTCTTTCATTGATTATGTAGTAGAGAAAGAAAACCTATTACTAATAGCAGACAAAAATATTCAGAATTATTTCGAATATGCAAATTATTTACAATTTACCTATAAGAATACAAAAGATATTTTAAATAGAGGTGAAATCACTTCAATTAACAGTTTGCTTAATGAATTAAAAAAAGATTAAATCAATTCTCAATTCAAAAAAGAGGGGTTAAAACGATGATGATGTTAATGATTCAAATAAATCAAACTATAAAAATTTATGTGATTATAATGGTCCAAATAGATCAAATTATAAAAAAAAATTACCACAAAATATATGGAAAAAAGGATACAATTTTCGTTTTCACCTATAGGAGTATGCAGGAATAAGAACCAAAACAATATAACTGTAATCATTAAAATAGATGTCAAGATACACAAAGGGATTGACAAATACCCCGGAAAAATTAGCCCCAACGATTAATACAAATTAATGTAATATTAAATAAGAAAGAAAAGATTAAAGCTATTTATGATAGTGGCTCCAATTGCTCGCTAATTAATGAAGATATTATAAAACTATTGAAAATAAAATTAAGAAAAAACACGGCGCCTCCATGGTTTGCGTCTCCCCGCGACTCCATCACTTAGTATGGAGTCAGCATTATAATTTAATATAAAAACCCTCATTGCAGGCCCTAAGTCAGTTTAATACACCATTCGGAACTCTAAGTACAATCCCACTCTCCAACAATTCAACCATCATGAACTCTCTGTACCAGCCTCTCTCTTCTCGAACAGTTCGGTCCGTTGTGCTTCCCCGATAACACACAATTCATAATCGATCTACGTGGTCACTACTCATATGTTACCAAAGTACTAACGATTGATCCGTACGGCCCTCCATCCTATCGATTGCACTCGTATTAACTCCCGGCAAACATTAATAATTTTTCGGACTCAAAGCCGGTAATGCAAATTAACTATTACTCACAGTGTATTTCTCATTCTACGATTATAGCTCCTCTTTTCACTTTTTCTGATTTAATAATAAATAAAAACGTTTAAAAAGGATTGATCTTAACCAAAAACATTCATTTTCGAACAATAATCAATGCAAATTCCATACCATCTTCTAAAAGTCTAAAACCTTGAATAAAAACTTACTATCCAGACATTTAAAAAACCCAGCTCTAGCGCAATAAAAATATTGTCCACCTAGTCGGCAAAATCAATCCTTTTTAAAAAGGCATTTTTCGACTAGGGGCCTATAAGTTATATAAACAGTGGGCCCTCAGAAGTCTACAAGTCCCTTTGGTTGAGTTTTTGCATTTTTAGTCTTCTGGGAGACCACTGATTATGTATACAAAATTTGGTTGAGTTTTATCTAGACTAAACGTACTAACTGACATTTTAACAAAACAGTTATTATCTCAAAAAATATAATTTTTTCGATAGTCACTTATTAGGGCTTTTTGTAGACTGAAATGGTAGGTTTCGCCAATTTTTTAAATCAAAATACTTTCAGTCATTTTTGAGATGTTTCGAAAAAACGAAGCAAAAAAAAAACGTTTTTTTCATGAACTATTACAATACAATGTTTTTTTTTATTTAATATGTTAATCAATTATATCGCATCTTAATTGAACTAATTTTTCGCTATTATAGATATCAATACTATAATAGCTAATAATAATGCCATTAATAGCCAAAGATTAGATCAATTTAAGATTTTTTTTTTTTTTTAATGATATTGATGTGAGAAGGAGATACACCAGAAGGTGGATCCCCTAAAGGCCTGTATGGGCTGGCCCCTCCATCGTGAAAAGAACAGAGTAGAAGGAAAAGAAGCCGGGATCACGAGTCAATCTCAGAAACTTAGATACAATTCAATATCCAATTTACTAAAGTTTTAGGGGCTTCGAGCAGTGGTAAATTCTCCGCGCGATAAATTCGGTTAAATTTATCTCCCACTTAATTTTTATTACCAGACCCTATACTTACAGAAAAAATGTCTGGGTATAGCCGGGAATCGAACCCGAGGTTGCCAGGCAGTTGTTCTGACCATTACACCACGGAGACGGACAAGATGCGACATAATTGATTAACATATTAAATTAAAAAAACACTATCAAAATATGATTTTAAATTAGCTAATTTTGCCAAAAATACAATATTTTTTTTAAAGAAGCAAGTACAAAGTTCTGTACCAGTGGCGGATCACCGCATTATGACATGTCCGATCTATTAGTTGGTCTAAGCGCCAATAGATGGTAGTATCACTACATTAAGAGAATTCAATATAATTTTTAATTCATTATCAATGTTCAACAATTTTAAAGTTTTTGTACAATCAATATATAGATTGAACAATATAAATATTATTGAGTATAAATAAATCCACCTGACACACACACATAAATCGCAAACAAAGAAACAAACCAATAAAAGGTGATGACTATCAATCACTGACGTGCTTCTTATATATCTAAATCTTAAATCTAACAAATCAAGCATCAAAGATTATCTTCAGAATTTGTTTATGTTATTTTATTTCCATTTTTTTTTTTTTCAATTAAGATGCTACTTTCGAGTTTTATGAAGATTTAACATGGAAGTCAATGTTAAAAAATAATCTCCGTATTGCTTGGGTGGGTATTCGTCGAAAAATGTTTATTATTGTTCTTTATCATGATATCATGACTGATAAGAAACATCATATTTACATTTGTGTTGTTAAATAAATTCTGAATTTCTTCATTTGCACTTTTTGTGTTTGATATTCCCCAACAGATCACTAGGAAATTTATTAATTTTTTTTTCATTTAGGCTTTGAGGCGAACATTGAAATCCATTATTCGCTCTCTTCGTTCAAATCATTTAAAACAAATAAAAAATTTTTCTAAGATTTACATTTTTTTTATCATTAGAAAATTTTATTAAAATAATTTTACACTTTTTAAATGCTCAATGTAAAAAGCAATTGATTAACGACATTTTGATTATAGAGTACAATTGTAAACAAGGTGTAAACTTGCGTTTTTAGCTGTTTTTCGCTTATAAGTCGGAAACTATCAACTTTTCGTAAATAACTATCCTATTCAAAATGAAAGTACATTAAATTTGGTACAGATTTGATTATTTAGGTTTTTTCTCCGACCAGCCGTTCAGGCTCAAGCACAAAATCTAATTTTTCGACCGCGGCAACCACAAAAACTCGCACTTTTTTTGATATTTTAACATTTTGACCACAATTGGGCGTCTCTGTCGCATCTGACCTGTCTTGGAATGAACACATCTCCTCTGTGGAGAAATCTGCAGCAAGGATTGGGTGGGTATTCGTCGAAAAATGTTTATTATTGTTCTTTATCATGATATCATGACTGATAAAAAACATCATATTTACATTTGTGTTGTTAAATAAATTCTGAATTTCTTCATTTGCACTTTTGTGTTGATATTCCCCAACAGATCACTGGAAATTTATTAATTTTTTTCATTTAGGCTTTGAGGCGAACATTGAAATCCATTATTCGCTCTCTTCGTTCAAATCATTTAAAACAAATAAAAAATTTTCTAAGATTTACATTTTTTTTTATCATTAGAAAATTTTATTAAAATAATTTTACACTTTTTAAATGCTCAATGTAAAAAGCAATTGATTAACGACATTTTGATTATAGAGTACAATTGTAAACAAAGGTGTAAACTTGCGTTTTTAGCTGTTTTCGCTTATAAGTCGGAAACTATCAACTTTTCGTAAATAACTATCTATTCAAAATGAAAGTACATTAAATTTGGTACAGATTTGATTATTTAGGTTTTTTCTCCGACCAGCCGTTCAGGCTCAAGCACAAAATCTGTTTTCGACCGCGGCAACCACAAAAACTCGCACTTTTTTTGATATTTTAACATTTGACCACAATTAGGCGTCTCTGTCGCACATCTGACCTGTCTTGGAATGAACACATCTCCTCTGTGGAGAAATCTGCAGCAAGGAAGATTGGCTACTTATTCAGGTCCAAGCGATTTTACAAGCCCCCACATCTTCTCACCATCTACAAGGCCCAAATCCGGCCCAGTCTCGAATACGGCTCTCATCTATGGAGAGGAGCCTCTAAATATTCTCTTGCTACCCTGGATGCAATTCAGAAACGAGCCGTCAGGCTAATTGACAATTCTACCCTCACCTACTCCCTCGACTCGCTGGCTCATCGAAGAGATGTCTCTGCCCTTTCCCTTTTCTATAGATACTACCACGGCAGGTGCTCTGATGAGATAAAATCAATAATTCCCCCAAAACATGCCTTGCACGTAGCACGCGTTATGCCGACTCCCAACACTCTTTCGCGGTCAAATTAGAAAAGTGCCGGACTACTTCATTTGTCATAGATAGTAAGACAAGAATTAAGTTTCTAGTGTAAGGCCTGGAGAAATAATATTTAGTGTATAAGAGGCTGGTTATTTTCCGTTGTCGGTCAGGGATTAAATTGTTTGAATAGACTATATGCAAAAATCTGCTGACCGACCAGAGCGGCTCGACAGCCGGTGCGTAGATAGGAGAGGGGCTTGGGGGGGACTGCAGGAAGGTGGCCGGGTGGGCCGCGCGTCTGGAGACGCCGACGACAGAGCGAGGCTAGCCTTGAAGATAAACAGAACGGGGGTGAATTATTATTGGGATTTAAGGGTTGAAAAGGAGAGAGAACAAGTGGTGGTATAATTGCGAGATAGGGTTGAGTTAAGAGTTGTTTTGATTGTGTGAACGTGCCAGGATTGGGATGGCCATCCGATTATGTGAGTGATATTAATATTATAAAAGTCGTTGTCAACAAATATTATTTATTTAAGTAATTCATTTAGCAATCCGAATATTAAATTGTATTGACTGAATTGATTGAATAAATATATTTGATATATAATATGTTTGTCATATTATAATTCCTAATCTTATAATTATCATTATTACATTATAATTCTGCTGAGAATGAAATACAAGATATTTTTGTTCCTGCCACTGAAAGAGGAGACAGAGGGGAATGCCGCATTGGATTTCCTTCACTGACTTTTCAAAACCCTGAAGAAGGAGGGAATAGCCTCCGAAACGTCGGTTTTATGAATAAAAAGATAGTGTAAATTTCTCTTCTTCTTTTTTTGGACTGCCTCATCAATATCCACTTATAATTATCATTTATAACTTAAATTAAATTTTAATTGATGTCAAAATATATACATTAATTTTCTTGTCAATGTTATACAATGTCAACCTTATAATTTTTTATTATTATTAAATATTTTATTTTATCAACTAGCTGACTTGTTCCTGAAGGTTCCCCAAATAAATTAAGAACCTTTTGCTTAAATTTAGGTAACTACTAGAGAGAGGTGGCAGACCGACCTTCCGGCTTTGTCTGACCCACCCCCCTTTTCCTATACGACCCTATAAGGGCTAATAAACTTACACTAGGATGAGTGGTTTTCATTTAATAAAGGAAAAACTACAATTTTTTGCAAAAATTGCAGTTTTTCAAAGATTCAACCTCATTGCGGCACGAATTACCATTATTCATTTAAGATGAAAATTTGTTTGAATTGTAGCAAATTTAATCTAGTTTAAAAATGTATAGAGTGGTCTTTATCGAAAATGTGCACCTTCATGGTCAAAATAGGAAAAAATTGAAAAAGTTGGGAGTTTTTGGGGCCGGCGAGGTCGAAACATGGATTTTGCGCTTGAGCCCGAACGGTTAGGCGAACAAAAAACCTAAACAATGAAATCTGTAGGAAATTTTAAGAACTTCCATTTTGAATAGGAAGGTTATTTACGAAAAGTTGATAGTTTTCGAGTTAAAAGCAAAGAAACCGCCAAAAAATGGAAATTATCAAATTTTTTTCCCATTTTCTACAATGTTGCGTCACGAAATTTTTGTGGGAGACCTCAGATTTGAATTCAGCGCCCCAAAAAACATATTTATGCAAAAAACTAAAACTACCCCAAAACTTTGCCCATTTGAACACAATTTGAGTGGACTATAAATAAAATAAAAAAAAGAACCTTGCTGTAAATATGGATTTGGGAAGGGAGTATTTATTTGCTCGATACTCAAATAATTGTAAAAATAAAAAAAATAATGTAAATTTTAATATGAAAAAAAAACATTTTATTCAAAAAAATCCATTGCGAAACCATTCTGACGGGCTACCCGTCCTGATCGGAATATACTGAAAATGAATAGACTTGTAATTTATATTACCGAAAAGCAAATTTTTATTATTTTTTAAAATTAAATGAACTAAAATAAAATATTTTCTATTAGACAAATTGACATCTCTTATATTCAATTCAGTAAGATTTCTGCATTCCGGTAATACTGTTAGTAATACTTCCGTTGAAAGCCCAATACAATTGTTGAGAGAGAGTTTTTCTAAATGTTCAATATTATTTAAAAATAATGATTTAAATTGACAATCTGTAAGCCAATTACAATGGTTAAAATTTATTTTGGATAATTTTCTACAATTTTCATGTAAAATTGAAAATTGTCTCTCAGGAATTGGATCAGAATTTCTATTAGTGAAATCAATTTCTTTTAAATTGTGTAAATATTTTTTTACTGAATATTCTATACGTTGGTTTGTTTCTGATAAATTCAACAGATCCCGGATATCCAAATATTGGAACATAAACCGGCCAAAAATGTCTTCAATTGGCAAATCTAAAATTGTAGTCTCCATTTTGTGTCTCTAAAGAAGAAAAAATAGATTGAAAAATTAATAAATAAATAAATATTAAATAATAGCCTAGGCAAATTACGTGAAAAAATGGCATAAACAGGAAATGATTCACGGTAAATATTTTATTGCTGGAATACCTCTATTGGTACTCCAATAGTACTACCCTAAATTTTCTCCCAAATCTCTTTTGTGGAAATTTTTCTACGCGCCTCAAAATAAGAAAATTTCGGATTTTTTTCTACTTTTTCTTGAATAACTTTAAAACGGCTTATTAAATCAAAATATAGTTTTTAGATAAATTAAAGCTCTTTAAATTATGCGTAAAATAATAACAATTTCATCTATTTAGGTTTAGTAGAACCGGTACTAACGCATGCCAAAAAACAGCCCCCGGTATCACTTTTGAATATCCCTAAAACTCATACTTTTTTCGATTTTTCCCCATTTTGACCATCAAGGAGCATGTTTTCGAGAAAGATGACTCTATACATTTTTAATCTAGATTAAATTCTATTGACATGAAAGTTTACTTATACCATATTTAAAAAAAGTCTTAGATTTATAGATATCCAGCATTTTCCGGACAGTATATGATCCGAATCAAAAAAGTGTCATGGAAAAATGATGGATATCTATAAATCTAAGACTTTTTTTTAAAAAATATGGTATAAGTAAACTTTCATGTCAATAAAATTTCCCAAAGAATGAGATAGGAATCAAAGATTTCCAGATGAGTGGCTTGATATAAAGGAAAAACTGAGATTTTTTGCAAAAAATTGCAGTTTTTCAAAACTTCAACCCCATTGCGGCACGGATTATTATTTATCCAATTTAGGAGGAATTTTGTCGAATTGTGTGTATTCTAATCTAGTTTAAAAATGTATAGATTGGTCTTTGTCTAAAACGTGCTCCTTCACAGTCAAAATAGGGAAAATCAGGTGCTATTTTTGGGATATTCGTAAGTGGACCAGGTTGTTTTTGGATCCTCAGCAGCACCGAACTTAGTGGATCTTTTCAATTTTTTTTTTAAT
>JALMQS010000718.1:979957-1017212 GCA_024734495.1 Forficula auricularia
TCATCATTGAGTATACAGTCCTAAGACTGGTTTGATGCAACAATCCGTCTCCACTCGACTCTGTCCTCCGCCAGCTGTTTAACCTCTCTAAATGTCTGGCATCCCATATCCCCAATTATTTGGTTGAAATATTCTAATCTGGGTCTTCCCCTTCCCCTTTTCTTTCCCACCTCCCCTCCAAGATATCCCTAAGCAGTCCCCCATGTCTCAGTGTGTGCCCCATCATCTGACCTCTTCTCTTCTTCAGACTCTTCCACAAGGTTCTTCTTTCTCCGATTTTTCCAAGAACTTCTTCATTTGTGATTTTATCCATCCATTTGATATTCATCATTCTTCTGTAGCACCACATTTCGAAAGCCTCCAATCTCTTTCTCTCCGCTTTTCCAATTGTCCAGGTTTCACACCCGTACATGGCTATGCTCCATACATATGTCTTCAATAGCAACTTCCTGTTTGCTAAGCTGATTGAGGAGGAGCATAGTAGTTTTTGTTTTGAATTAAACCCCATTTTTGCTTGGGCAATTCTTGATTTAATTTCGTTTTTGCTCCTCCCATCCCATGTTATTTTACTTCCTAGGTAGCGGAATTCCTTAACTCCTTCTAGGTTTTCTTGGTTAATTTTGATGCATTCCTGTCTCGTTTGTTCTTTTTTTGTACATACTAGGACCTTGGTTTTATTCTTGTTTATTTTCATTTTGATTTCTTCTATTAGGATTTGGTTAATTCCATTCAAGGCGTCCTCTAATTCTTTTTTATTGCTTCCTAGAAGGGCAATGTCATCGGCAAATCTTAACATAGCGATCTTTTGACCTTGGATTTCTATACCTGTATCAATTTTGTCTTTGAATTCTTTAATCGCTTCTTCTATGTATAAGTTGAAAATCATGGGTGACAGCACACATCCTTGTCTTACACCTTTTTTTATTTTGGCTTCTCTTTGTTCATCACCAATATTTATAATTGCCGTCTGGTTTTGATATAGATTGTAGATTAGTCTTCTCTCTCTGAATTTTATTCCCGCCTGTTTTAATATTTTAAACATAATTTCCCAATTGACGTTATCGAATGCTTTTTCTAGGTCTATGAATCCGATGTAGACAGATTCTTCCCTGATAAAAGCCCTTTCTATTATTAGTCTAAGAGAGAGAATTGCTTCTCGGGTGCCTCTGTTTCTTCTAAAGCCGAACTGGTCTTCCCCCAGATTTTCTTCAACTCTTTGTTCTATTCTTCTTTGGATTATTTTGGTTAGGATTTTGGAGGCATGTGAGGTTAGGCTAATGGTCCTGAAATTTTCACATTTATCCGCGCCTGTCTTTTTGGGAAGTGTGACTATTTTGTTTTTTTCGAAATCTTTTGGGATGATTCCCAATTTATAGATTTTGCTAATTAGTTCAAAAAGTTTGTCACGTGCCTTTTCTCCAGAGTTCTTTAGGATTTCAGCTTGTATATTGTCTATTCCGGGTGCTCTATTATTTTTTAGTTCCTTCAAAGCTGTCTCGAATTCTGACCTGAGTATGGGGTCTCCTAATTCGTTTTCGTCCACAGATTCTTCTTCTTCTATTGGGTTCATTGTTTTTTCTTCTCCATAGAGTTCTTCTAGGTGTTCCTTCCATCTATTTGCCTGTTCGTTTTCGTTTAGAATAATGTGGCCTCCTTTATCTCTTATGTTCTTGCTTTTTGGCTTGTCTTCTTGAAAATTTCTTTTTATTGCCCTATAGGCTACATCAACTTTTCCCAATACTAGATTTTCGTTGACTTCTTTACATTTTTCTTGAATCATTTTTTCTTTTGCTTTTCTACATTCTCTTATAACTTTCCATCTTAATTTTTTATATGTTTCTTTCCCTTCTTCGTCTTTTCTGTTCTTAAATTTTCTTCGTTCGTCAATCAGTTGCCGTATTTCGTCTGTTACCCATGGCTTTTTAATTTCGTTTTTCTTTGATTGAAGGACTTCGTTAGCTGTTTCGGTCAGGCTTGATTTCATGTCATTCCATTCTTGTTCGATTTCATCTTCTTTATTATTTGTGTGTGTTTTTTCTTCCAGTTTCTTATTCATTACGTTTTCGAAGAGTTTTTGGGTTTCCTTATTTTTTAATTTAGATATATCCCAGTTTTTTCGCGACCGCCCCTTTTTTATTAGTTTTTTAAATTTTAGTTGGCATTTCATCGCAATTAGATTGTGATCACTAGCTATATCAGCCCCAGGATAACTTTTGCAGTCCTTTAATTGATTTCTGAATCTTTGTCTGACTAATATGTAATCTATTTGAAATCTCCCCTTGTCTAACGGCATTTTCCACGTGTAGATCCTTCTTGGATGGTGTTGGAAGAGTGTGTTTGCTACTACTAGACTGTGCTTACTGCAAAATTCAATTAATCTTTCGCCCCTTTCATTCCTATTTCCTAGACCGTGTTCGCCCACCACTTTTCCTTCTTTGCCTTTTCCTACTCTTGCATTCCAATCCCCCATAATTATTAAATTTTCATCCCCTTTAACGCGCTTCATCAGGTTTTCAATTTGTTCGTACATTTCTTCTATATCTTGGTCCTCATATGATGTAGTAGGCATGTATACCTGGATTATCACAGTATCTTTCGGTTTCGAATCCACTGTAATCATAACAATCCTTTCGCTTACCTGTAGATAATTCTTTACCCTTTGCCCTATTTTTTTATTCATAATAATGCCCACTCCTGCCCTCCCATTCTGCCCCCGTGTGAATGATTCTATGGCTGTTTTCGAACCAAAAATCTCCCTCTTCTGGATATCTCATTTCACTAATCCCAATAATGTCCAATTTGTGTCTATCCATTTCCCGCTTTAAATTCACTAGTTTATCGTCTCCCCTTAGCGTCTTAACATTCCACGCTCCGACTCGTAGAAAGTCATTATTTATTTTCCCTTTATGATGGTCTCTCCTCGGGTAGCCCCTTCCCGGAGATCCGAACGAGGGGCTAGTTTACCTCCGGAATTCTTTACTCGAAGAGAAATCGTCATGTTGCATATTCTCGGGATTTGTAATGTGGTGGTTTCCCGTTGCCTTCCACATGTTGAAGAGAAGAAAAATGAAAAAGGAAATCAACTCCTAGCCCTCGAAAACCTAACATTACTCATTTTTTTTAATTTAATTTTAATTCAAAAAGCTATTGAACACTTTTAGAAGAATAAATATTATACGTTTATTAAAATATTTAGGTCTGGTGGTACGCCAAAATTTCTCAAAAAGTCAAGTGGTACGCAGGTGCAAAAAGGTTGGGAACCCCTGGACTAGATCCATAGTAGGTATCGTATAGGTTCTTTTGAAAAAAAATTAAGAAAACCCAAACACTCTCATAAGCGGCATTCTTAAGAGAAAATGATGCTAGAAATTCAGATAAGAAAATGCTTGTCAAAAGGAATGATTTTAATTTTTTTATTTTTTGTTATTTTTATTTAGTGGTAATTACGGGTTCGGATGTATTTCGTGGATTCTTCGTCCAGGCGAGAGACGTCGCAACAGGACAATGGATTGGCCAATTTGCCCAGGCAGAGAACTTGAATCTGATTCCCGAGTGCAGCGCCATCACCCATGCAGACAACCAGGATAAGGTGGAGGCTACCCTTCTCTGGACAGCCCCCGACAACATCCCTAAGGGAAGGGTTTATTTCACGTGAGTCAATCCATTACAATTTAGCTTAATTAATCCCTGATGAGTTCACTCTAATAGAAAAGATCTTAAAATTAGCATATAGATATCGATGATGGGTTTTTTCACAAACATACTTGAGTGTCTTTTGGCCAACATTATTTTTTTAAAAGTGAATTTATTTTTATTTAGGAACAAATCAAAGATTTTAGTAGAAATATTTTTACATTGCATATCAGAGGGTTTCGTCCCCTTGGGAATCGAACCCAAGCGCTAACTAAGCTTGCCGGGCTGTTAGCCAAACCCTTAAGACAAATCTCTCTCCGATATGCAACATATATAAGATTATTTTTTTATGTTTATCTATCTATATATATAAAATGGAAAAATATGTATATATGTTTGTATGATCCAAACGATCAGATTGGCCAGTGCATAACCAATGGCAAAGCGTTAAATTATTAGAACGATCTGATTGGTCAGAGAGTGATCGTGCTTAGCCTATGTGATAAATAAATATTTCCTTATTGTTGAATCAATTTCATTCAGCGCATTCTTTCAATACTTACAATTTCATTTTAAATTTAAATTATTAAATTGGTATGAACGAGACGCTGCCGCCAGGGGCTAGGTGACGCCGGGCCGAAGGCCCGGTCGTCAGCTAGTATTATATTATTATATTATATAAAATTAAAGTTTTGACTGCACTTTGGATTTGAACGTTTCAAGCAAAGTTATTAAAGAAAACACCTCCAACAAAATTCCTGTTTTGTGTATGTCCGGTCAAATTTTGTTCACGATTGGCATACATGTTTATAAAATTTCCTATTTGGATCAAATGTTTTTCAATTGAAAATCATTGCTATAGAACATTTGGATATTTTTATTCTAAAAGGGGGTTTGGGGGGGGGCACTAATGGAAATCATCAAATAACTCCTAAACTATTAAGTCAACTGCGAATTTCTTTAGAAGTAAAGTTGTAGACTGTAGAGAATGTAATTCCTGACAATTTTCTATAAAGAAATGCAAAAACTAGTCACCCAAAATCGGGGGAGGGTTAAAAAATGAAAATTCTAGTCTCTTGGACTAAAGTTAACCAAATTTTGTATACATTTAATGTGAGCCCCTAGGAACTAGAAACTCAAAAACCAACCCATCAAAATGAGGGAAGGGCAAAAATTAAAATTCTAGGCTTTTGGACCAAAATCAACCAAATTTTGTAGACATAATCTCTGCATCCAAAGAAGACTAGAAATGGAAAAAAATAACCATCCAATGTGGAGGTGGAGGTCAAAAAATGAAAATTCTAGGCTTTTTGGATTCAACGTAACCAAATTTTGAAAATATATACTGTAGCCCCAAGGGAACTAGAAACTCAAAAACCAACCACCCATAATGGGGGAAGGGCCAAAAATTGAAAATACTAGTCCTTTGGAACAAGCGGGCGCCGCACCTAGTTCTTTATTAAAACAGTCAAATATATAATATTTTGTAGGTCTGATTATGAATATAGCGATAAAAATTGAATAGATATAAAAAAAGTCACCTAAAATTATCAACTTTGTCCGTCCTCCTCACAGTGTCATGTTGTTTATTTATTTTTTGTTGGGCCACATTCTTTGAAAAGCTTGGTCTCGGATTGGTCAGTTCTGATTTAAATTATATCAAAGAATATTTGTTGTTGTTGTTGTTGTTTTCAGAAATAAAAGATTGCGTTTTTAATTGTCGCTTAGATAATAGTAAATTTCAACGATAACAGAGATTTGTTAATTTGTACAAAATTATCCACATAGTTTACAGAGATTAGTACTCATTTACATCATAAAAAAGAGCAAGTAGGTCTATATAAGGAATTTCGCAAGACATTTCCGCTTTCATAAAAATAAATCATTTGAGGTAATAAATATATCTTGGAATTTATCTAGAACTGGGTCTTGCGCTTTCTACCTAGTTCCAACTAATTCTCTTGGGTGTGTTCTGACTCACCCACCCACAAGAAAACAAGAAGTTTATTATCTTGAATTAGCATATAAAAATACCTGAAATCTGCTCGATTTAGATATTGGTATGAAAAAAGAAACCATGCAAGAATTTAGGTCAATAATTGGGAAACGGAGAGGAAAACACCACAAGGAGCTAAAGGGTAATAAATTAAAAAGATTTCGGGAAAATCAATAAAAACCCTATAATTTCTAGTCTGAATATAAGACTAGGGTGATTTCACAAAGGCTTGTAACTTAAAAGAACAAAGGAAATTTACTTCTTTTGTTTTCGATTATTCTAATGACAGGAAGGCGAAATTTAACATGTGAAAAGTTGTTATTAGTATTAGTGAATAATGTCCTGATTTCTACATTCAAATACAGTAGAAATTAGTATCTAAAATAAACTAATGTGGTCAACCCCTAAACATTTACGAAAGAACACCTTCCCCCTTAATTTTGGGCTTAGTACCAGTTAATCATGAAATAAATTTAGTGTGAGTAAGAATACGAACTTCTTCAAGATATAAAAGTAAAAATTTTCTGACAAAGACTATTCAGAGGCTATTTATTTATCTACAAAATTACAGATTTTTAGGGACATTTTTGCCCAAAAAGACTTTTTGCAGACTATGTAAAAAGTGAGACTTTTTAGGCCTCTTTTTTCCAGAAAAGAGAGACTTTTTGAGCGCTCTCTATTCATGAGATACGTAAAAAAGAAATTGATTTTTGAATTCAGCAACTGAAAATCTATAACAATCACATATATATTAAAAAAACTTTCTTCTGTTATTATTTATTAGATTGGAAGGTGTAAATCGCAAATGCATTATAACAGTACAAAATTTTACAAATTTGTAACTGGAATAGCAGGGAATTGGGGAAAATTAAAAACACAGACTTCCTCAGTCAAAAAACAATTTCAACAAAAAGTGATAAAATGTGCCACTGAGGAAGTCAAAATAAATTGACGAAATGTCTGGCACATTTAATAAAAACTCTGTGTTTTGTGTAATTCCCTGCTATTCCTGTTACAAATTTACAATGGATGCGAATGATGAAAAATAATTTTTGTATGTGTCTCTGGATTCAGATCCCAGTGATAGATAACTAAAAATCAAAACCAAAAGAAAAGTTGTAGAAAATTCGTTATGATGTTAAAACTTTTGTATTTACAATCCGGAAAACTGATTAGATTTTCGGAACTTTAGCTTTAGGAATTTCAATTTCAATTTTTTTTTAAATATAATTTTTCAAATGATTTTATTGAGTTATCAAAGGTTTGTAATGATGTAGAAATAAATAAACAAACATGTGTTTTTCGACTTTTATATAATACATAATTAATCAAATTATTTGTTTTTAAAGACCATTAACAGTTTATTCCAAACATTTTTATATCTATTAAAATAAATTAAAATAGTGTTATATGAAGGGACGATAGGATGGAGAGACCAATCGACTTGATTGGGGAATAATGGAATTGAAATAATTATCGGAAAAGAGTTTTTTTATCTAATTAGATTTTTCCTCTTATTAAAAACAAGGGCTAAAGATGAATAAGGACAGTCGATGGTGGAGAAGTAATCTCCGGAATCGAAGCAAAAATACAATGTATACATTAATTAATGTAAAATAATTGGTTTAATAAAATTAAAAAAAAAAAAAAAAATAGTGTTATAGGAGAGATGGGTTGAAAAAATAATGGAATTGGAATAATTATCGGAAAAGAGGTTTTTTCTTTAATTAGTTTTTCCTCTTATTAAAAACAAGGACTAAAAGATGATCAAGGACCTTCGATGGTGGAGAAGTAATCTCCGGAGTCGAAGCTCAAAAACAATGTGTGCATAAATTCATGTAAAATAATTGGTTTAATAAAATTTATAAAAAAAAAAAATAGTGTTATATGAAGGGGATGGGAGGAAGGAAGGAAATTAATTGGATGTATTAATTTCCGCAATATGGTATTGGAATAATTATCGAAAAAGAGGTTTTTTTCTATAATTAGTTTTTTCCTCTTATTAAAAATAAGGACTAAAGATGATCAAGGACACTCGATGGTGGAGAAGTAATCTCCGGAGTCGAAGCTAAAATACAATGTATACATTAATTAATGTAAAATAATTGGTTTAATAAAAAATAGTGTTATTAAATAATTTATTATATCTATTCTATTTACTATGGATCCGAATGATACAACATTTTACACATTTCGTTAGCTAATTCCAAATACATGTATTTCGAAGGCCATAGGCCCCAGAGTTTAAATTTTTTAGGAAGGGCCCCCTCCCTAAAAAAATTTTCAGAGAAGAAAAATAAAGAATGGAGGATAATATTTAATATATTTTAGAAATTCTTTTAAAGAAAAAACTTCATTACAAATAATCAAACGCCCCCAGCCACCTCGTATGTAGCCCTCCTTCATTAGTGTAAGTTATTCAGCTTTCGTCCGATTATTTTATTTACTTTAGAACGGAACCCTCATTATGCGAGCTCGACTTCACACTTGTGCGGATTATTTTTTTATCAGAATCATTTTTTATTAACTGTGATATGTCAAAAAATCAGCCTTATTTCTACAAAGTAACTTTTTTCATTTCTTACTATACTTTAAGAACCAAGTAAATGGGTCTATGCACTTAGAGTTAGAATCGCTACACTTTCTATTTTCCTTTTAGCGAGTTCAAAAGTATCATTGCTCGATGCTTGCAACAATTCTGAAAAAATAAACTTAGCTAATTCTCGGGTTATAAATTCTCTTGGGTGATAATTTATTTTTCTATGTGTTAAACCATTTTTTCATATATAGCTATAGCTATATATTTTTTCATTAACTAATTAAAATCAGAAAATATACATTAAAGTTTATTACTCCTTTTAGTGTAATAATATAGAAAGGTGGGTAGATTTTTTTTATCATGAATCTTGTTTAAATTACAATGGAGTTTGATAAGAAAAGCAGAACACATACACAGTTTACCTGGATTGGTTTACTATAGGAAAAAACTGCTTGTATTACAGGTCAGCGGAAATAATAAAATGATTCAAAATTTGTTTATTTTAAAATATTTTGTAAGAGAGTTGTTAATGGATGGAGGTTGTTCAATGAGGTTGTCCTCTGCTTGATGTAAATAAACATATACATGTTTACGCTACAAGCTTTTCTTTGGAGACAGACTGATATACGAGTATTTATGACTCAGGATTGGATGTGAGACAGTCCAGAAATAAATAAGAGACTACTTGCAAAAAGTATTTATTGGAAATGTTTTCACTTTATAATAATAGGTGAAGTAAAAAGTTCTGAGCCTTTTTTCTCTTTATTTCGACGATAAAATTAACCAAGATAGGATTTTCCGATTTAGATCAAATATGCGCCGTTTTGTTCGATAACTTTTGTACTTTTTGAAGCCAATCTCATAATTCTGGGGTTGAAGAAGTCCTCGTCCCTATTGATGAAAAACTTGACCAGCTCATTTTCATAAGCCTCTCGTGAGGCCAGTTTTGTACCATCAAGAAAATTTTGCAAATGCTTGAAAAGGTAATAATCGCTTTGTGACAGGTCTGGGCTATACGGTGGGTGCGATATAACCTCCCATCCAAGCTCTCGGAGTTTCTGGCGTGTCGTTAACGATGTGTGCGGCCTGGCGTCCACTTGATGGACCACAACACCCTTACTATTGGCCAATTCTGGCCGCTTCTCGTCGATCGTCTGCTTCAATCGGGTCAGTAGTTGACAGTATTAGTCCGAATTGAGTGATTGGCCCAGTAAAACCATCTTGGCCGTTAATCCGCACTTGGCGATCGTTTGGGCCGGCTCACCGCGCTTGGACCAAGATCTTTTTTGCCTGTTGTTCTCGTATGTGACCCATTTTTCATCGCCAGTCACCATCCCCAACACCATCGTCATCGATTCAGCAAAAATCGCAGGTATCAATTCGGTCCAAAAGTGTCTTTTGTGTCAATTCGTGTGGCATCCATACATCGAGCTTCTTCTTGAGACCAGCCTTATGAAAATGGTTACAAATGGTTTTCTGGCTAATCTTCAGTTCCTGGGCAATGGAATAAGTGCTCGCATGCTGGTTCGACTCGACAATTTTCATGATTTTATCGACATTTTCAAGGATTGGCCTACCAGAGAGTGTCTCATCTTCGACGTCCATTCGATACTGTATTGGGTCCATAAACAGCACAAATTTTTTGGCCGCTTGCTCCGCTTTTTCCTCTTGGTCGTAGTGGTACTGAAGAATGTATCGAATTATTTCTTTTTTACCTTATTTTGGAACGCTCTAACACACAACTGGCTTCACTAAACACAAAACTGTCAAAGAACTTTTTTTAAAGCGTTATGTCACCTTTAAATCGCAAAAAAGAATGACCAGATGCGACGTATACATCGTGAGATATTGCTCATTAAACGGTAAAGGCTCAGAACTTTCTAGCCAAAATGAGGAAAATAAAATAAAAAAAGTAAGCAAATTCTAGGCCCTAAATAATATTGCACACAGTTAGTCTGTACAATTTTATAAATAAACTAACTGTTTTCAAAATTTAGTGAAATTAGATTTCTAACCATCTTAAAGTAGAGGCGGATTTCTATGAAATTTTAGACAAATTACTCTGTAGAATCAAATAAATAAGCTGATTTTTAAAAAAATAATGTTAATTTCAAAAATAAATATGTATTTTTAAAATTAAACTGAAGTTGAAGCAAACTTTTGGGGATTCCGATGCGCGGTCTGCAAATATTGTCCCACTAGCACTCTATTGATTCCACAGTAACTTTTATCATTAAAGCCTATCATTAAGATTCTTACTTGTGAATGGAAAACCTTATAGAGAGATATATCCTGAGGAAATGTTTTTGGTCTCTTTGTTTTTTTAAATATATTAATGGAATTGAATTGTGAATAAAAGAAGAGAAAAAAAGGTCCAAATGTTTTATACATTTATGGTAAAAATTTCATGAATTCATTGGAATTTTTCGAAGACTTTTAGAGATAAAAAACACACACACACAGACAAATTTACTAGGAAAGAAAGTTACTGGATGTATTGGACGAAGGAAGAGATCTAATAGCAAATAATTATTTATTTATTTAAAGGGCAGTAATTAATCTGAAAGAAAATAAATAATTAATTTCCAATAAATCAAGAGCTAAAAGTAATTCGGGTGACAAAATGTTTGTAAATATTCCCAAAACAATAAGATATGGGAATTTTAACATCTAGTGACGTTATCTCGATAAAAAAGTAACAAATAAATACAATTCTTAAAAAAAAATAATCTCAAAATTCTCCGCTTATAAATTGGGAAACTGAGAATTCAGATACGCTTTCTGGTGCTCTAAATTGAAACTAGTCACCGTAGTCGAAAAAATTAAGTCCCGCCTCTACCAAGGTTCCCAATAGAAATTTGGAAAATTGTTGCTTTATAAAGAATTCTTAAATTTTCTTTATTACTTATTATTAATTTCATTAATTTTTATCAAAGATTTTTTTAGTATAGAATCCACAAATGATTTGTTTTAACAATTTCTAATAAATCTTCAGATATGAAATTCTAATAAGTATGAGATTTTAAGAAAAATAAAAATGATTTTTCATATAAATTCATTTTTTTTTTCAAGGTAATTTCATCTTCAAGACAATTTCTATCATTGTCTACATATTTTCAAAATATTCATTTGTTATATAATATATATAAGTACCTTTAGTTGCTTCTTGCTTTATCATTCCTTTTTAAAGAAACTCTGTATTTAAATTTTCAGTGATAAGGGAAAATTTATTCAGAAATGTTTGTATCTTCAAAAATCGTCTAGAGATTGTTTTTATAAAAGAATTGTATTTATTTAATAGTAAAAACTTTCAATACGTTATTTTAACAGATTCTCGGAGTAAGAATCAAGGATGAGGCACCATATGTGCAAAGTCGTGCGATGCACCGCGGCGCCTTGTTTACAGAGTAGTTATAGCCTTAACTGATATGGCAATTTAGTTGTCTAAGTAGCAAGGGCTCCCATTAAACCAGATGTGGCTATTAAATAACCTAAATGCCGCGACATGTTTGAACATGATTGTGTCTGGTGATGCTTCCTCCACACTTTGCCAGCTAGACAAACTGTCGCTCGGTTTTTTGTAACAGTAGTCTCCGCGACATATTTGATTCTTTGTGTCTATAGCTTACTTTATCATTTTATTCTTTTCATAGCACTCCTATAATCTTTTTGCCTTCAGTTTTAATTTTTTAGTGCAAAAAAAAAATTATTTTTCTACCTTTTACTTCATATCTTTGCATATTTCAATCTATTATACTGCATATTACTTGCATATTTCAACATTTTTATCTGCATATTTTGGCAGTTTTTAATGCATAAAAATCCAGTCTCTAGTTATAATAAAACGGAATTTTTGTTTTCTGTGAAACTCCATAAAAACTTTCCTTTAGTATTATAATTTATTTAATGTTTCACTATAAACCATCGCCGTACTCCCTTAATTTATTTGGTAGCGGTTAGAAAAAAATGTCATTGAAAATGAGGTCATTAACGAATCTCTTTTACAAAGGTAATGGCATCAAAAATTATTAATTCATCGAAACTGCATAAAACCTTCCGAGCCTTGAAAAAGTTTCACTTTTCCTCCATTTTAATTTAATGGCTCCAATACTACCAGATATCTACTCTTATTAAAAGAGCAAAAATTGTATATATCGGGTGTTTTTTTTAGAGGTATAGAACTTCGAATTGAAATAAAACACAAGAAAATCGTTTTAATGTCCATCAATTTGGCTTTATTGGAAGGATAATTTTATGCCATTAATGTTTAAATATGATTTCGGGCATGTGGCCGCCGCGGCTGGCTCGAATAAATCCAATTCTACAGGTCCAATTTTCAACCACTTTTTCGAGCATATGGGGCCGTATGTTGGCAATAACGCCACGAATGTTGGCTACGTCAACAAGCAAAATTGCCGCATTTGGAGTGAAGAGAATCCACATGAGACCCTTGAGACGCCATTACATCCACAAAAACTGACTGTTTGGTGTGCTCTATGGGCTGGTGGAGTCATTGGGCCATACTTCTTCCGAAATAATGCTGGAGAGTCAGTTACCGTTAATGGAGACCGGTATAGAGCCATGATAACCGACTATTTTGTTCCCGAATTGGATGGCATGAATGTGGATGAGTTGTGGTTCCAACAAGACGGCGCTACATGCCACACAGCGCACGTCACATTCGATGAGCGCATAATTTCGCGGAATGGACCTGTCAATTGGCCACCAAGATCGTGTGATTTGACACCATTGGATTATTTTCTTTGGGGATATGTGAAGTCGCTCGTCTACGCCAACAAACCAGAAACGTTAGGGGACTTGGAAGCCAACATTCGTGGCGTTATTGCCAACATACGGCCCCATATGCTCGAAAAAGTGGTTGAAAATTGGACCTGTAGAATTGGATTTATTCGAGCCAGCCGCGGCGGCCACATGCCCGAAATCATATTTAAACATTAATGGCATAAAATTATCCTTCCAATAAAGCCAAATTGATGGACATTAAAACGATTTTCTTGTGTTTTATTTCAATTCGAAGTTCTATACCTCTAAAAAAAACACCCGATATATATCCGATCGGGTTCTCGAAAACGGCTCTAACGATTTGGATGAAATTCACGGGTTAGGAGGGTTTTGTGTTGGACATTCGATCTGTCAAGGTCTCATCTTCGGCTAAGTTGTTTTTGATAGGTTTTCTGTTAATTGAAATAATTATTCACAGGTGGTTGTCTCGATAAAAATGTATAATTACATTTTTATTTAATTTCCTTTTAATTTTAATTTTTAATTCCACTAATAGTATATTACAAATATTAGTATATATATATATTAAAAGTTAACCAATTTAATTGAGAGGAGGAATGAGGAGAGATACCAATCGATTTGATTGGGGAATAATGGAATTGAAATAATTATCGGAAAAGAGGTTTTTTTATCTAATTAGATTTTTCCTCTTATTAAAAACAAGGACTAAAGATTAATAAGGACACTCGATGGTGGAGAAGCAATCTCCGAAATCGAAGCTAAAATACAAGGTATACATTAATTAATGTAAAATAATTGGTTTAATAAAATTTATAAAAAAAAAAAATAGCAATTTAATTGGGATTGGATGGATGGAGGAGAAATGTGGAATTGGAATAATTATCGGAAAGGAGGTTTTTTTTTTAATTAGTTTTTTTCTCTTATTAAAAACAAGGACTAAAAAGATGATCAAGGACAGTCGATGGTGGAGAAATAATCTCCAAAGTCGAATCTCAAATACAATGTATACATTAATTCATGTAAAATAAGTGGTTCAATAAATTTAAAAAAAAGCCTATTCAATTGATAAAAATCGAGTTTTAAATCCCACAAACTTATTTTTTCTAAATTAGAATTTGGCAATTTATTTGATGAACTCAAAAATTGTTATTTAATTTAAAAAAAATTATTATACGGTATTTATTTATATACCTAAACACGAGGGGTGAACCGCGATTGGAATTAGGTGTACTTTGGAATTCATTAGATAATCTATTGTCATGTATTCTCTTCTACTTGGAAATGAAAGTGGAACTGGAAGTGGGTGTACACGATTTTAGGTCATGGTTCACCCCTCGCCTATACATATATACACATAATCTGTGGGCCACTACAAGGCTTGAAATGCAAAAACTAGGTGATGGGGTGAGGGTGGAGGTGACAGTGCGGGTGCAGTGGTGGAGGGGTACTGGGGGGCGATGGGGGGATTGGAGGATGTAGGTGGGGGTGGATGTGGGGTGAAGGGGTGGGCGGGTGCAGAGTTGGGGGTCCGGGGGCGAGGGGGGTGGTTCGGGGATTAATATATAGCATTTAACTGAAGCAAAAAGCTACCGAGCATCGCTCGGTGTCCAGGTACTATTAATTAACTGATGACTCAAGCTTGAATTTCAAACAAATATAAAAATAACTTTTTAATATCGGGGATATTATTTTTGAATTATCGTGCTTTGAATATAAAAGGAGCGGCGACAGATATATAATATCGATTTTAGATAGTAGTAAACAGAGAGAGAGTTATTTGAAATAAAAAAAGAAAAGCAAAAGACGCCTCGGAAAGCAACCGCGGGATGAAAAGGTCGGGGCTTATTGACAGATCTAGTAAAAATCCTTTTCTATTCCCAGGGCTTTTTTTTCATTTCTCGGGTTCAAACAAAAGCTTTCAAAAGTTGACTCAGCAGCCTCAGAGCTGTTTTAATCCACCAACACTCATGGGTGGGATAAAAAGCGAACAATTCACACACATAAAAAAAATGTTGATTTTCACATTAAATATTATAATAGTATGCAAATATTTATTTCCATAATTAATTAATATGAGAGAGAGAAAAAAGAAAACGTAAAGTTAACAACACAGCTTAAATAAATTAAGATTAGAAATTAAAAAGTGGTATTTGAAATAAAAAGGGTTAATAACATAAAGAGTGTTTTTTTAGAGGTTCACAACTTTAAATTAAAATAAAACAAAGAAAAATGTTTTTAATATCAATGCATCTGGGTTTATTGGAAAGATAATTTTATGCCATTAATGTTTGAATATGATTTCGGCCATTTGGCGTAGATGGCGCAACTGGATTTCTAATTTTTACACACTTTTCACAGCATTTGCGGTCGTATTTCGCCATTAATTTGCCTAATGTTGTGTTTTAAGTGTTCAATCGTCTCTGGTTTATCGGCGTAAACAAGTGACTTGATATATCCCCAAAGAAAATAATCCAGTGGGGGTAAAATCACACGATCTTCTTCGCCAATTAACAGGACCATTACTTGAAATTATTCATTCAAATAGGCGACTATGGGTCAGTAGTCAGAGTGTCAGGCCTCTGTCCTGAAGTATGCTGGATCGAGACTGAGTCTCTGCAGATATTTTCAGTAACCTCCTCTTGGAAAGCAATGGCAAACTACCAAGAGTATAATTGTTCCAAACTAGCCGCTCGGAACGGGCGTCAAAAAGTAGGTCCCGTATACCTATGTAAAACAGCTTAACACACTCAACACAGGTATATGTGGAGAGGTGCCGAAACGTCAGGGAGACCTGAAATGACACTTAAAGAAAAGATTCGTTCAAAATGAGGATGGGCGAAATATTACGGTCAACGGTGAGCGGTATAGAGAAATGGTTACTAACTTTTTCGTACCTTAATTGGCTGGCAATAATCTTGCTGACATGTGGTTCCAACAGGACAGAGCCACATGTCACACAGCGCAAGTGATACAATTAATTTACTCAAAGAAATATTTGGTGAACGAAAAATTTCACCTAATGGCCCTAGTTAATTGGCCACCAAGATCGTGTGATTTTAACCCCACTGGATTATTTTCTTTGGGGATATGTCAAGTCACTTGTCTACGCCAATAAACACTTGGAACACAATATTCGGCGAATTATTGGCGAAATACGGCCGCAATTGCTGCGAAAAGTGTATGAAAATTGGAAATCCAGATTGCGCCATCTACGCGCCAGCCGCGGCGGCCATATGGCCGAAATCATATTAAAACAATAAAATGGCATAATATTATCTTTCTAATAAAGACAGTTTCATTGATATTAAAAATATTTTTCTTTGTTTTATTTTAATTTAAAGTTGTGAACATCTAAAAAAAAAACACCCTCTATTTGAGTTCAAATTGCTGATAGAAATAGAATTTAAATTTTCTAAAAAATCACAAGATGAGATCTGAAATGGAATGAATTATTTTACATTACCATATATTTATTTATTTATTTGTTTTTAATGAAATTGATGAGAGAAGAAGTTATACAAAAGAGGTGCATCCCCTAAAGCCCTGGATTGGCTCCTCCATCGTGAAAAGAAGAAGATGGGATTTTTATGGGCTCGGTAGGAGTCAAAGGCATATGTGGGTCTTAATTAAACAAAAAATTATAAGGGTTGGAATTAGTGGTGTTATTGAAATAAAGTTCGAGTTTATAGTAGTATAAAGTAAAAATACGTCTTTTGTATAATCTCCTGATAATAGGCTAAGAACCCGAAATATATAGAGTATCCATTAAACTCAAACTTTATTTCAATATTTATTTTGTGAAACAATTTTTTAAATATGTTTCACCGCTTTACCAAAATGTTCTTAATTAAACAGCTGAAGTTTATAAGTCGGTAGCTGGAAGCGAGTTCCAGTCTCTGGAGGTCATGGGGTTAAAAGAGTTGGCGAAAGCGAAGGTGTGCTGGGCATTCGAATACTGTGTGTTTTAGGGGGATAATTGATTTCAGGTATGTTATTTTCGAAATATCTCAAAAAACGGTTGAAACTATTTTGATAACAAAAATTGAGCGAAACCACAGCATTTTGATATACAAAAAAGTGTTAATAATTAAACATCGAAAAAATTATATTTGACGAGATATTCATTATTATGCTAAAATTTCTGTTATTACGTTACCAAATTTTGTGTACGCTCTAGCTCAAAAATTAGTGTGAAAATCAAAACGAAATTTCATATGTAGTTTTGGTCCATTGAGATTAAGAGCTGATTAGAAAAAAAGATAAAATAATGAAAAATTAGAAAAAAAAATTAAAAATATAAAAATTCTAGGTATGTTTCACAAAAATAAAAGACAATATACTTATTAGCATGACTATATATATTCGGGGTATGAGCCCATCTTCAGGAGTTGAAGAGAAACAGTTTTCTTTTTGAGCTCCTTAAGATGGGCTCATACCCCGAAATATATATAGTCATGCTAATAAGTATATTGTCTTTTATTTTTGTGAAACATACCTAGAATTTTTATATTTTTAATTTTTTTTTTTTTTTTTAATTTTCATTACTTTATTTAAATATGTTTCACATAGAATCTACATCATTCTCCCTTAACAAAAAAGAAATAAGCTGACGTGTTCTGATGTGGACATCCACTTGACTTTACCATACAACCTTGCCCCTCACTTATATTTAATATTTAATAAAATTATTTATAATCATGTAGGGTTGGGGGGATAGTTTTTGCATTTTTAGATTACTGTGGGCCCACTGATTATGTATACAAAATTTGGTTGAGTTTGGTACAAGAGCCTATATTTTTATTTTTTGACCCTACACCCACCTCCTCCCACATATTTTGGGCGGTTAGTTTTTGTATTTTTTGACTTCTGGGGCCCCACTGATTATGTATACAAAATTTGGTTGAGTTTGGTACAAGAGACTAGATTTTCATTTTTTGACCCTCCCCCCTCCTTTGGGTGGTAAATTTTTACATTTTTAGACTTCTGGGGGTTCACTGTTTATGTATACAAAATTTCGTTGAGTTTGGTAAATGGCCAGTATTTTCATTTTTTTGACCCTACACCCCACCTACCCCCACCCCATTTTGGGCGGTTAGTTTTTGCATTTTTAGATTACTGGGGTCCCACTGATTGTATATACAAAATTTGGTTGAGTTTGCTCAAATGGCCTAGATTTTTAATTTTTAACCCCCCCCCCCCCCTCCACCCATCTTAATTTTGGGTCGATATGCACCAAAATCTAATCAGCTCTTAATCTCAATGGACCAAAAATACGTGTGAAATTTGGTTTCGATATTCACACTAGTTTTTGAGCTAGCTCGTCCACAAAATTTGGTAACGCACAGACTAACTAACAGACATTTTGACAAAACAATTATTATCTCGAAAAATATAATTTTTTCGATGTTCACTTATTAGGGCTTTTTTGTAAACCTAAATGCCATGGTTTCGCTCAATTTTTTTAATCAAAATAGTTTAAGCAGTTTTTGAGATATTTCGAAAAAAAGAAGGAAAAAAACCACTTTTTTCATGCACCATTACAATACTTGACCATACCCTGTATGGTAAAGTAAAAAAGATGTTGAGTATTTCTTCAAAATTCAAAGGTCCATGAAATAGAATATAAGAGTTGAAATTTCACTAACAGGTCAACTGGTAACCAATTCGTCCGTATTGCTAATTTTAGCACTCGGGTTTTACTCCCGAGGGGGTAAAAACAACCCTTCTGACACAAAATTAAAACTAGTGAATTCTATCTCTTTTTGTGATTTTCTAAGGAATTTAAAGTCTATCTCTAAGGGCAATTTCAACTCTCTATCCAATTTGGGAAAAATTTATCTCTAAATGAAAATTTTAACATACAAAAAAAAGTTTATTTACTCTTTTACAAAACTTTCGTTCTTTTATCGTGGATATTGGAATACTGACATCCCCAGAGTCAAAACAAACAAAAATTATGGTTGAATATTTGATGTTCCCACGTTTCAGGCATTTTTAAACACAATGAGTACATAAATAAATTAAGTTATTTGCATTTTGTACTCGACAAAGTTCAAAAAAGAGCCCCAAGAAATTTAATTAACTCAGAGTGCATTTAGCAATATTAAATGGCATAAATTAAACACGTGTTGGGAATTATTCCTTCACTGACAGGGTTTCTTTCATTTCAAAAATTGATTTCTAGAAACTACCATATTCATCCACGATAATTTACGTATAGTACAGTGTGGGTCAAAAACAGGCGCGGATCCAGACCTCTGTTTTGGGGGGGGGGGGGGGGGCGGTCGCCGGTATATAAGATCTACTTTTGATCTCGGAAGTGTGTCACGATCGAATTGTCCAAGTGGGGGGAGGTGGGGTCAGAGGCACCGCCCCCCCCACACACCACATAGAAATTTATTTTTCTTCAATTTTAAAATTTAATGTTATAAAAAAAAATTAAATAAACATATAAAAAATGTTGACCTCCAATGCTTTGGGGGAGGCGGTCGCCCCCACCTGGATCCGCGCATGGTCAAAAAGATCTACCACAATTTGAAGAGGTATAAAAAAATGAGAAAAATTTAACTAGAAAACTGAATATATTTTTAAAAAGAACATCAAATATTTTTTTAATGTGTTTTAAACATTATCAGGCAAAAAAAAAGGGGGGGGGGGGGGTGTTAAAATTGAAAATTCTCGCTCTTTCGACCAAACTCATCCAAATTTTGTATACATGTTCAGTGGACTCTCAGAAGTCTAAAAATGGAAAAATTAACCACCCAAAATGGGGGGCAGGGTCAAAAAATGAAAGTTCATGCCCTTGGAGCAAACTCAACCAAATTTTATATACATATTCTGTGGACTCCCAGAAGTCTTAAAATGCAAAAATTAACCACCCAAAATGGTGAGGGGGAGAGTCAAAAAATTTAAATTATTACCCTTGGAGCAAACTCAACCAAATTTTGTATACATATTCTGTGGACCCCCAGAAAGCCAGAAATGCAAAAACTAACCAAATTTCATAAGAAACTATTTGTTTAACAATTTAATTTACCACTTATTATTGTTTAACTCTTTAACCTATAAATTATTGTAAATACTTTACTGAAATTTGTTCATGCATTCTTGAGAAAAATTAAGTCAAATCGATTTTTAAATTTTAATCGTTCTTTAAATTTTGCAGCCTCGATAAAATTTTCCACCCTCTAAAATTTCAGCGCTCCTAAAATTTCTGTCTGACCGTAAATCTATCACCGTGTTCTGTTATAAAAAATCTAAAAGAAATTTCTATTAAAATATTTCTCTTTTCGCATATTAAGTATGTATTTCAGTCAATTACAATTGATTATTATTTCTTTAATCTTCTTATATGTTAAGAATCTCTTTTAGTCCCAGAGTGGGTGTTTCTAGAATAACAGAAACTAGTCTAAAACTTGTCTGGACCTGTCTCTTTATTTATTTTCGATGTCATTGAATATCAGATAGCGAAGTATTACTCTATATCTGTTATGAAACATTTCTGGAAAAATGCGATTTTACCTTATATCATTTTTTTTAGATTTTGAGAGAACTACAAAACTGACAACACCCCGCACTGCACTTAATTTAAAGCTAATTAAATTTCCTACAAATTATATTCTATATATTTTACTTGTAGGATCAATGGTTTTGATGCAATTTCTGTCCAGAGGGCCTAAAACTAAAATTTTCAATTTTTCGAAAATTTGGCCTATTTTCAAAGTGCCATAATTCGGTAACCAATTGACCTAAAGAGCTCCGGTTGAGCTTAGTTTTTCAAAAATTTATTGCTCTTAAAAGACGTTTAGAATAGCTTTCGACGAAAAATGCATGGATTAGGAGATATAGAGCAGAATCTGAAAAAAGTCCAAAAATTTCGCGGTTTTTCGTCTGTTAAAATTTTTCCACAACTTTTTGAGAATTGCAAACTTGGGTATACATACCCCTAATGGGTCCAAACAACATACGAAAAAATCAGAGATACATCATGTTTTGCGAATTTATTGTCGATTTTGACTGGCCTATATAACCCACCCTGTATTTTGGTCAACATTTCGCGCTCCTCTTTCTATATTAAATATTATTTACCAATTAAACATGGACTAATATTATTTCGAGCAGGGTTAGATATTACCTATTCATATCTAAAAATTGAAATGTTTGACATTTCACTTTTGGAATATTTCAATATTTAATGAGTTTTGCCTTTGATATTCGATCATTCGTGCATAAATTAAATAATGTAACAGATGGCTAATTTATTAAAAAATAATAAAAAAGCCAGTCATCTTAATAAGATCAGTGAAGCGATTTTTCATTCAAGATTATTATTATTTTAATTTAATATAAATTTAATTTATTTTAAAATTGCATCACACACAAGTGTATATTCTTTTCGAATTTTCAATAAATAAATCTTTGCAATTAATATTAAGAAATAATCAGGGGTCGGAGTAGGCTAGGCGGTAGCATGTCAGCCAGCTAACCAAGAGGACCCGAGTTCGAATCCGGCTCGAGGCATCGGGCTAAAAATCTGACCCCGAGGTAGAGACAAATTTAAAAATAAAAATAAATAGTATCGTAAATGGCTTATGGCTAGCATGGCCGAAAAGCCAAAAAAAAAAAAAAGAAATAATCAAATTAAATAAATAAATAATCTTTTGTTATACTGAGCTATCACGGATCAAGTTCACTATTCGAAAAACTTTTTACTCGATACCTACGCTTGGAAACTTAGGCCCGTGAGGCCCGTGCCTCAGGCGACAAAATATTACGGGAGCTAAAATTTTAGAGGCGAGAAAAATTTATAGAGGCTGCGAAATTTAAAGAGTGAATAAAATTTAAAAATTGATTTAGCTCTGAATGTATGAACAAATTTCAGTAAAGGGGCAGTCCATAAATTACCTCACGTGAATTTCAAGATTTTTAGACCCCCCGTCCCCCTGTGTCATATTCTGTCACATTTTCAATGAGCCTCCCTGTATTGTGACGTCACACTATTACTTTTATACCCTATAATTGTAGATTTTTTTTTATAAATTTAACTCAACTAAAGGGATTTTATTTTTATTCATATCATTTAATACATTATTCACTATTACTATCTATTATTAAGAATGAAGCAATTTTTGGAGACGGGCTGATAAGTGAATTGAGTGAATATTGATGAGACAGTCCAAAATTCAAAAAAAGAAGATAATGTAAACTATCTTTTTATTCATAAACCGACCTTTCTGAGGGTTATTCACACCTTCTTCAGAGTCTCTAATCAATTAAAATGGGATTTGTCCATCATTATAATTAAGATCCATCACATAAATTTTTTTAATACAATTAATACAGTATGTGGGCATAAAGATCTACCACATTTTGAAGTGTTATAAAAAATGAAAAAATTTTACTAGAAAAAAACTGAATATATTTTTGAAAAGAATATAAAATATTTTTTTTTAATGTGTTTTAAACATTATATCAAACGAAAGGGGGGGGGCAAAAATGAAAATTCAACCAAAATTTGTTTACATATTCTGTAGACCCTCATAAGGCTAGAAATGGAAAAACTAACCACCCAAAATGGGGTCTGAGGGTCAAAAATTAAAATTCTAGCCCTTTCGACCAAGCTATGAATACAAAATTTGTTTAGTTTTTGCATTTCTAGCATTCTGGGAGTCCACAGAAAATGTATACAAAATTTGGTTGAGTTTGGTCTGAAAGGGCTATAATTTTCATTTTTGACCCTTCCCCCTTTTTTTGTCTCATAATGTTTAAAATACATTAAAAAAATATATATTTTATTTTATTTTCAAAAATTTATCCAGTTTTATCTAGTAATATTTTTTCATTTTTTATACCTCTTCAAAATGTGGTAAATTTTATGCCCCAGCCTGTTTATATACGATATAAATTATTTTTTTTAATCAAAAAATATTCTACACACTTAGAAAGGTCATTGAAGGAACCTCGGTTTATGAATAAAAAGATAGTTTAAATGATCTTCTTTTTTTGAATTTTGAACTGCCTCAACAATGGGGGGGTCAAATAAAGGCTAGATGGTGGCGTGTCTTCCTGCTAACCAAGTGGACCCGGGTTCGAATCCGACTCGAGGCATCCGGCTAAAATCTGACCCCCGGGGTAGGGACAAATTTAAATAAAATAAATAGTATCGTAAATGGCTTATGGCTAGAAAGCCTGAAAAGCCAAAAAAACTGCCACAACAATATCCACTCAATTACTATTATTATTGCATTATAAATAAATCAGTATTAGATTATTAATAAAAAATATCAAAGGAGACAATAAAAGAGTGGGTCTTCTGTTGGAAAAATACATTTTTTTATTTATTTATAAAGAGACTATAGTTTCGAGGGCTTTGTCCTCTTCATCAGTCTATTATAATTGATTCCAGGAATTGATAATCTATATCATTTGAAATGGTACTAGAGCCAATTTCTTTTTCCTCGATCCACATAGCATTTTCTTCTTCATTTAATAAACATAAAAGTACTTTGGCGCGTTTAGCTGCGATTCTTTGGGGGAAAAGTTTTTTAATATGGCTTTTGTAACATCACAATTTTTAAGATCCCAGGGCACCCCTGTCAGATTTTGCCATAAATCTGAGATGCCCCTTACTGTGTGTTGTAATTTATGGACGGCCTCAAAGTATTTATAATAATTTATTGTTAAGGTAGTTCTTTCATAAATGCAAAAATTCAAGAAGTCTTCGAAACTTGGAATATAAGTCATTAAAAGTATAATAAACAGAGTGTTAAAATTTAAAGACGATTTACCACATCAAACATGAAATAATTGCAATTAAAAATGAAATTTTTTACATATGGTTGATTGGGAAAGGGTGGGAAAATAATCATTACTTTATTTTTTTTTTCATTGAAGGACTATCACCATCTTGATGAAAAACTAATATTTGTTAGAATAATATATTCGGAGAAACTTAAAAAAAAAATTGAAATTATTTACCACGTAGTTTTGATAAAAAATAAAAAAAACATATTTGGGCAATTATTTTTAGTGGAGGGATATAAGATTAATGGTTTGGAAACGATCCATTCATAAAGAGGATATAGTAGTGCTTTAGATCAAGAGCCCACGACTGCCAGACCTTCGTTATTTTATAAAAGCTGAAAGTTTTTCTGTGCATGTCCCCTATACAGGTAAGAACGACCAGCGACTATAGAGTTTGGGTTGTGGTTACTTTGGCAGGTAACAGGTAATAAAGGTGTATAAAATGGTACTTTAAATTCGTTAAAGTATAAAGCTCAATTTTTTTATATTTTTCTTCGGGATAACTTTAGAAATCTCGTCATCCATTGCCGGACACTTATGACAGTTGCTACCCCCTGCCAGACACCCCTAAACTTTAATAAATTATAATTATACTTTCGTTATAATATAAAAGATAAATTTTATATATGTTACTTGGCGACCTATAAAAAAATGTTACCTCAATAGGCGGACAGTTTTAATGGTTTTTACATAGATTTTTGACATTTCGGTTATTATTGATAACCATTGGTGAAGACATGGAGGAATCGACTTAAAATCAAAAATAACCATCGATTCTTATCTAATACTAGAGGAATAACCTTATTGCATTCCATGTTTGTTGTTTTGACTATTAATGACAACTTCTATTGAAAACGTGGAAGAATCGACTTAAAATCAAAAAGACTAAATTCTTTTATGGCACACCACTCAAGCTTGAGTTTCTTAAAGTTTAGGTGTGTCTGGCAGGGGGTAGCAACTGTCATAAGTGTCCGGCAATGGATGACGAGATTTCTAAAGTTATCCCGAAGAAAATATAAAAAAATTGAGGTTTATACTTTAACGAATTTAAAGTACTATTTTATACACCTTTATTACCTGTTACCTGCCAAAGTAACCACAACCCAAACTCTATAGACGTTGGTCGTTCTTACCTGTATAGGGGACATGCACAGAAAAACTTTCAGCTTTTATAAAATAACGAAGGTCTGGCAGTCGTGGGCTCTTGGGCTATGTGAAAAGTACAGTCACGTTAAAAAACATAACCTAAAATTTTAGCACCGTTCATATTTATAGAGTGGTTACGAGGCAAAAACTTTTTGTGTGGATTGTCGCAAAAAAAAACTACCTTTAAGTGTTAAACAAAAATAAGTAATTATTAAATATTTATTTTTGTTTAATTTCAATTTGATAAGATGTTTAAATAGCCTGCGTGAAATAAATTACAGAATGAAATGGGAAACTATTTTATGAAAAGTCCACGTATAGAGTAATCCTTCGCTATCTGATATTCAATGAGATCAAAAATAAATAAAGAGACAGGTCCAGACAAGTTTTAGACTAGTTTCTGTTATTCTAGAAACACCCACTCTGGGACTAAAAAGAGATTCTTAACATATAAGAAGATTAAAGAAATAATAATCAATTGTACTTCACTGAAATCTACTCTTATTAAACGAGCAAAAATTGTATATTTATATATATTTGTATCTTGGTTCTATTTTGAAAACAACTCTACCGATTTTGATGAAATTCACAGGTTAGGGGGTTTTTGGGTTGGCAATTCGATCTGTCGCGGTCTCATCTTCGACAAAATTATTTTTGATCGGTTTTTTCGTAGTCAAATTAATTATTCTCAGTTAGACAAATCCCAATCTTGGAGTTTAAAAAAGGTTTTTCTTTTGTTTACTTTTGTACCCAGACAGACAATGGGTTGGGTTAATCCTTTATTCTCAAAGGCCTTGAAGAAGTATTGTGATTGTGGATTTTAACATATTTTGTTCTCCCTAAACGTTAGAAATATTAATAAACGTTTTATAATTGTTTTTATAAAGAACTTTATTTATTTAATAAAATAAAAAAATAATCAAGAATTTATTTAAAAATATATTTCGCATAAGCAGGTCTCAATTTTCTAAAAAAACAACACATTTTGATAGGTTTTATTTATTAACAATTGGATGAATAAAAATGAATCATATGGTTGAATCAAAACAGGTGCAGGAGGTGGGGTGCAGTGGTGGAGGATCCGGGGGTAGGGCGAGGTTTCTGGGGTGGGGTTTATTAAGTTTATTTTTTTTAATTGGATAATTCTCCCCAAATGACGATTTTTACCTTATTTATTGAATTTTTACAATACAAAAACTTTATTTTAATTTAAGTTGAGAAGTTCTTTTTTGTCGAATAATTGAATAGCAGAAGGGGACAATAAAATATTGTCTTCTGCTCGAAAAATAAATTTTTTAAATTAATTCATAAAGAGATATACTTTGTCCTCTTCATCAATCTATTACAATTAATTCACAAGAGTTGATATATGAAAGTGTTCTTTACACGTGTATAAAACATCAATAAAACAGCCACGTGGGGGTCCAGGGGCGAAGCCATAGGCGGGCATTGAAGCCAGTATTTAATAAAATAATTTATAATCATTTAAGAAAGAACCCCCCCCCACCCCTTTCCATCGGAATTATAGGCCCATTAGCCATTTATGATATCTCCTTATAAATGTCTATTGTAAAAATTTAATTGGATAATTCTCCCCAAATGACGATTTTTACCTTATTTATTGAATTTTTACAAGACAAATATATATTAGATTTTGTTTGGAAATTTTATTATTTTAAATTATTATTCCTCCCCCCCCCTCTTTTGGCTCTTTATCAAATTTCATATAGGGTGCATATGAGAGAGAAATTTTGTATAAATCGATCAAAGGGTCTTGAAGCTGTTATTGATAGATCTATTTTTTTAAGCTCTCCCCCCTTCCTCACAATTCTGGCCCCGAAAAAAATAATGACTCTATTTTTTATTATAGATCTCCTTTATAGTTAATTTATTTTTCTTGATTTTTTTAGTTTGAAAATTTTACAATACATATAATAAGAGCTCCCAACCACTTAATGTTTTGGTCTATTTCAACGAAAATCTAATCAATGCACTAAAATTATAAGTGGAATTTCGTTTTGATATTCATACTATTTATTGAGTTAGAGATTACAGAACAATAATTGGTAACGTACTAACTAAAATACATTTTGACAAAATAATTAAAATCTCGTAAAATATAATTTTTTCGATGTTCACTCATTAGAAATTTTTTTGTATACAAAAACGCCATGGTTTCCCTCAATTTTTTAAACAATATACAATAGTTTAAGCCGTTTTTAGGGTATTTAGATCGATCCAGACACTAAGTCCATGATAACTTCCACAGATAAAATTTGAGGGCCAAATTAGAACATAGAAGTAGAGGTAGACTGCTCTGAATTAAAAATGGTATTTTCGTTGAGAAGTGAAATTAAGAACTATACTGAACTAGATTGTTGATATATTAACCAAAAAGATTTGCCTTTTATTTTTTATTTAAATAATTTTCGATAAAAGATAAAGATTTCATGCAGAGACTAGGCTGTTTTGAGTATGATATGATGTAATATTGATATTACTTATACTATGTATTAATGATGTATCAAAATTAATTAGTTTAGTCGATTTTCTCTTACCTTGGAAGAATATCTGCAGCCGCTTCTGCACTGGTCGATTTCCGCCACTCAAATGAATAAAATGCCGTTTTCGATTCCGATTATCTTGAATGAATGCATTTCTCTAGCTGGTCTCGATTCTCTAAAACAGAAAATATAAAAGAATATTTTTATTTAAAAAAGGGGAAATTTTATCAGAAAAGATAAATGAAAATTAACATGAACATTTAGATATCAATTTTTTATCTAATTATTATTACACTAGCTGCAAGGCCCGCCTTCTGCGGCCCTCTTGCTAGCAGGGGGCACGCCCCTGGACCACCAGCCTCGAACCCCTCCCCACCCCCGCCACGCCCCCCGGACCCCCCGCCCGCTATGTCCCCTGGACTCCACCCCCCACCACCCCCGCACCACCACCCTACTCCGCCTCACTCCTCACCCCACCCCCATTCCACCCCGCATCCACCCTCCGCACCCAGTTTTTGCATTTCTAGCTCTCTAGAGGCCCAGAGATTATGTATACAAAATTTGAGTTGAGTTTGCTCCAAGGGTATAAATTTACATTTTTCACCCCCCCCCCCCCTTTTTTTGGGATGGTTTTTTGAGGGAATTTTTTAAACAAAAGTCAGAAATCACATCCCCTATAACTTTGTTTATCATAAAATTTGCCGTAGGGTTAATAAATAGTTTAAGACTTATTTGATAATTTTAATTCGGGCGCCCCCCCCCAAACCCCCTTCTGGGGTCAAAATATCAAAACGTTATATAGCTTAAAACGTAAATTAGAATACATCTGATGTAAATATGAAATTTCATAATAATCCCTTGAGGCGTTTTTACGTGAATCGTGAGCAACTTTTTCGAAACCACTGAAACAGACGAGACAGGCCGACATACATACAGACAGAGAATTTTGTTGAGGTGTTTTCGTTCATAACTTTGTTTGAAACGTGTGCAACCAAAATTTGGCGTGATTTGGAGCAATGTACAGACAAAACCTTAATTTTATGTAATACTAGCTTCAAGGCCCGCCTTCTGGCGGGTCTTTTGCTAGCCGGGGGCTTCGCCCCTGGACCCCACGTGGCTGCTTTATTGATGTTTTATTAGTAACAGAGAATAAATATAATTGTTTTATTATAAAGTCTTAAATAGACATAATTTGTGATTCTATTTAACTGCAATATACACTCATAACAAATAAGATGAAACAAATATTTAAAATGTATTAAAAATCTCTATTTATAAAAAATTCTCTTATTCTCAAGCTTGAGTTGTTTATCATAAAAGAATTTAGTCTTATTGATTTTAAGTCGATTCTTCCACGTTTTCAGTAGAGGTTGCCATTAATAGTCAAAACATCAAAAATGGAATGCAATAAGGTTATTCCTCTAGTATTAGATAAGAATCGATCGTTATTTTTGATTTTAAGTCGATTCCTGCATGTCTTCAGCAATGGTTACCAATAATAATCGAAGGGTCAAAAATCTAATGTAGAATTGTTATTCCTCAAGTATTAGATAAGAATCGATTGGTATTTTTGATTTTAAGTCGATTCCTCCATGTCTTCACCAATGGCTACCAATAAAAACCGAAACGTCAAAAATCGAATGTAGAATGGTTGTTCCTCGACTGTTAAATGAGAATCGATCATTATTTTTGAAATAAAGTCAACATCAGGCGCGGATCCAGACCTCTGATTTGGGGGGGGGGGGGCGGTCGCCGGTATATAAGATCTACTTTTGATCTCGGAAGTGTGTCGCAGTCGAATTGTCCAAGCGGGGGTGGGGGGGGGCAGAGACGCCCCCCCCCACATAAAACTTTATTTTCTTCAATTTTAAAATTTAATGTTATATAACAAAAAAAGATTAAATAAACATATAAAAATTGTTGATCTCCAATGCTTTGGGGGGGGGGGCGGTCGCCCCCATCGCACCCCCTGGATTTGCGCATGGTTAACATGAACTGCAAATAGCAAGTGATATCTGATTAATAATGAAGGAATAAACATATTAATATTTCAAATGAATTTGGATAAAGTTTAGCAACGATCCGTTGCAGTTTATTTAATTAAATAACAATTTTTGAGTTCGTCAATTAAATTGTCAAATTAATATTTGTGGGATTTAAAATTCATTGTAATTAAGTACCTTGAGGACCACAAAAAAGGTCATATATAGTTTTTTGTAAAATTATATTTTAAAGTACTTTATTTTAGAATAAGATAGTACATTGGATAAAGTTTAACAACGATCCGTTGGAGTTTATTTTTTTAATTTTTGTTTTTAAATGTACTTTAAAAAAATAGATAGTTTTTTTAAATCTGTGTTGCATTATTAAATTCCTCTTCAACGATAATGTGGTTAGATCTCTTTTCTCTATTCTATTAAGAATAAATGACATCTCAAAAATGTGACAGATAGGGCTGCCAACACAAAGTTAGTTTGCTAGTTTAGTTATTTTATTGTTTGGCAAGCTAGGTTGGCTAAACCCATTTTGTTTTAGTATTTCGTGAATTTTCCAATTTTCCGGGCAACTTTTCCAATTTTTTTTTACGTATTGGATATTATATAGATATAGATTGGACCAAAAAAATATTTTTTTTTAAATCAATTTTAATTAATAGAGTAATTAATCCACACTTTTAAGCCTTTTTGCAATTAATATTTTTCTTTGTCTTTTGTGGTTATTATTAATAAATTTTTACATGTTTAATCTCAAGAACAAAATGGACCATTCAAATTATTTCAACCCAGTGATCCTCCATCTTGTAATAAATAGAGAGTATTCTAATTGAGTGTTTAAGATTTTAAGGGGTGATTATAGAGTGTTTATTAGAAAACAAAATGCGATTTATTCATAAGTTCAAAAAACTCATTTCTGAGAGAATAAGATATTATAAAAATAATTCAATAATACATTATACTTACATAATACATTATAACTCTCTTCCCCCGACCGTCTTTCCAACAACTTATAACTTTTAATCTTTCAAGACCAGCATCCACAGATAACTTCGACTGCTACCCAATCCCTAAATCTCCCCTTATCTTCACGTTACAAGGGTCCACCACTGACTACAGAGGTTGTACCTTCTTGGTGCAACTTCTTCTTGTATCAACATCATTATAAAAAAATAATAATAATAATTCCTCCCTCTCTCATATTTATAAATATTGAATAAATTAAAGGGGACAATGAAAAAGTGTGTCTTCTGGCTGAAAAATAACTTTTTTTAATTTATTTATAATGAGGCTAGAGTTTCGAGGGCTTTGCCTTCTTCATCAGTCTATTACAATTGATTTACAAGAATTGATGTGTGAATCAATTGTAATAGACTGATGAAGAAGGCAAAGCCCTGAAACTCTAGCCTCATTATAAATAAATTAAAAAAAGTTATTTTTCAACCAGAAGACACACTTTTTTATTGTCTTCTTTAATTTATAAAAATTCTGCTACTCTCGGCAAAAATAAAATTTAAATTTAAATATTGAATAGTTTATTTTGTTTAAATTTATTAGGAGAATGACTCTAGCTCTAGAGTGAAGCGTACCTGGTCTTGTAAAAGTGTTCCCTTTTTTAACCGACTTCAAAAAAGGAGGAGGTAATCTATTCGACGGATTTTTTTTTTTTTGTGCTTATATTACCTCATATCTCCGCCAATTGTGAACCGATTTTGAAAATATTTTTGCATTGGGTTCACTCTACCGTCCGATTGGTCCCATTTTTTTTTCATATATAGGTATTAGACCTTTTTGTTAGGTTTATTCAGGCCTAACTTCTTTGTTTATGAACCGATTTCGATGATTCTTTTTTTATTCGAAAAGGGGTATCGATGGTGTCATATTAATTTGGTCAAGTTCTGATGATATGATCACTATTAATAAGATCACTAAAAAGAAGAAAATAAAAATAATTTTTAAGAAAAAATACAACCGACTTCAAAAAATTAACTGCAACAAATAAAATACACTAAAAGGTATAAAATAATTATTATCTTATTTAGTTACAACTAAACGACGAAATATTTTAACATGAAATTACTTTTTGATGTCAGTGCCAAACAAACTATACCTATAAGCGAGCGTACCCGCCAAACGTACTAAGTAAGATCCGTCGAGTGCGATTCATAAAAGGTATATGTTTGGTACCGACTTCAAAAAGTAATTTCATGTTAATATTTCGTCGTTTAGTTGTAACTAAATAAGATAATAATTATTTTATACCTTTTGTGTATTTTATTTGTTGCATTATTTTTGAAGTCGGTTTTATTTTTTCTTAAAAATTATCTCCAATTTATTTTTTGTTATTATACCAAAAGTAGGGTAGCGACAAAAAATATAATGCTTAGAAACGACACACCCAAATTACTATATTTACTCAAATTAAAATACATGAAAGGTCAGATTTTAGTTATCTTGATTATTTAAATGAAAAAAGTATATTTTTAGTCTATACATTTTTTTGACTAATTACAGGGGCGGTTTCTTTCCGATATGAGCGAAATGTTCCGATAAAAGAAACGGAAAATATAATAAATGAACACTTAACAACAATCATTTTGTTGTAATAACGAAAATACACACCTTTAATCCCAGTTAATATTTCATTTCTTTAAATTGACTTGTTGATTTACTCCCTCATTTATGTATAGGTATATATTTATATCACTTCTTTTATGAAAACTCTCTTAAATCGTTTATTAAATATTAAAACTTTTGAGATTGTAAAAATTAAAATTGTGTCCCAGTCTAGTTGAATGGCTAGATCTAGCATGGTATAATATATATTATAGATTCCAAATTTTTTGTTCTAAATAAATATTTATTATGAAAGATATTAATTTGCCGATGGTAATAGATTCAAATTTACTAGAAAATCATAAAATGGTGTCATCTATTAAATCCGATGGAATGGAATATTTTTAATTATATGTCAGAGGGGTTGTTTTTTCACCCCCTCGGGAATCGAACCCGAGTGCCAGTAACAGCAATCCGGGCCACCTGGCCCATCGGATTTAATAGATGACACCATCTTATGATTTTCTAGTAAATTTGAATCTATTACCATCGGCAAATTAATATCTTTCATATTAAATTAGGAAAAGTCATTCCATTGCCCTTCGAATTTTGAATTTCTTCAAAATTCGAAACACTCAACCACCTTTATTTAAATTATATGGCATGGCTATATGTTTAAATTTAGAATCACTATATCGCGAAATTTTACAAATTAAGATAACAATCTTTGAGTAAAATATTTTACGCGTTTGCATATGTCAGAGAGGTTCGTATCCCGCAGGTGAGCCAGGTGGCCCGGATTGCTGTTACTGGCACTCGGGTTCGATTCCCGAGGGGGTGAAAAACAACCTCTCTGACATATAAATAAAAATATTCCATTCCATCGGATTTAATAGATGACACCATCTTATGATTTTCTAATAAATATTTATGTTAGTAAATTCTAGATTTTAAATACTTACTGTTTTTTCTATCTATATAAGTAAGTAAGATTTATTTTATTTATTTTAATTACAATATTTATTTTATGAAGGTTGTTAAAGGAGTTTTAATTTTTATAACTAGAAGAAAACACTTTAGATAAAAACCTTCCGGGACAATTTGAATGGAGTACTCGGTCAAGGCTAAGTAAGGCTTACACGAGTTGCGAGCAAAATGACAATGAGAGCGGCGCTCTCACGAGCTTTATAGTAAAAATAACGTGCTGTATCAGCAAGCCAATTAGTGACCCTACAAGGGGCTAACACAGCAGTTTCAACTCTATAACTTATATGGTATATCCTGGCCCAATCTAAGCAAACAAGTATGTAACTAAATAAATAAATAAATAAATCTTATTATATTAAACGAGCAAATCTTGTATATATATATCCAATCGGGTTCTCGAAAACAGCTCTAACGATTTGGATGAAATTCACGGGTTAGGAGGGTTTTGTGTTGGACATTCGATCTGTCACGGTCTCATCTTCGGCTAAGTTGTTTTTGATGGGTTTTTGTTAATTGAAATAATTATTCACAGGCGGTTGTCTCGATAAAAATGTATATTTACATTTTTATTCAATTTCCTTTTAATTTTTAATTGGTTTTTTAATTTTAAATTCCACTAATAGATCATTGCAAATATTATATATATATATATAATATATATATAAATATATATGTTAACATTAGGATGGGGAGGGAACCAATCGACTTGATTGGGGAATAATGGAATTGAAATAATTATCGGAAAAGAGGTTTTTTTATCTAATTAGATTTTTCCTCTTATTAAAAACAAGGACTAAAGATGAATAAGGACACTCGATGGTGGAGAAGTTATCTCCGGAATCGAAGCAAAAATACAATGTATACATTAATTAATGTAAAATAATCGGTTTAATAAAATTTATAAAAAAAAAAAAAAAGAAAGAACTCAAAAATTGTTATTTAATTAAAAAAAAATTATTATTCTATATTTATTTATATACCTATTCATATATACACATAATCTGTGGGCCACTACAATTTTAAATTCTTTAAATGCAAAAACTGGGGAGGGAAGTGGTTCCGGGGGGGAGAGATGTGGGGGTGCAGTGGTGGAGGAGTACGGGGGAGGAGGGGAGGAAGTGGTTTGGGGGACTCACGGAATTGGAGGAGTGCGGCAGGGTTCGGGATTAATATATAGCTTTTAACTGAAGCAAAAAGTTACCGAGCATCGCTCGGTGGCCAGGTACTCTGTATTACTCGACCTGATTAGACGCAGAAGTCCTCGGTGGCTAGGTCAACAAAACATCAATACAAATTAACTACAGAAATTAATATACTACACTTAAAACTACACCTTTTCCAGGGACGGCGGAAGCGTGGGGTCAGGGTTTTTTTTTTGTTTTTTTACATAGTTTTTAGAAAAAAATACAAAAAATTATTTAATGTGTTTTTATATGGGATTTTTGAGTTTTAAAATTTTATTTATTTATTTTTTTAAACTGTATGTTCTCTTCGATTTTTTTTTATTTTAAACTTCTATTTATTCTACAAATAAGACCGGGTTGATAGTGGTATGATAATTATTATTTTTTTTTCAAATTTCGATTTTTTATTTTGATTTTCTCCACAGTCTTAAAATTTATAGAATGAATAGAAGTTTAAAATAAAAAGAGTACATACAGTTTAAAAAACAAATTAAAATTTTAAAACTCAAATATCGCATATAAAAACACTTTAAATAATTAAACAATTAAATATTCCAGCGCCTCCCAATCGTTCGACCCCCGGCTGATCCTTTTGTCTGTAATAAAAATAAAAACTTTTCTTCGTTCCCTAAATTTAAACTTTAAATAATTTTTGTATTTTTTCTAAAAAGTATGAAAAAAAAATTGAATTTGGACCATTTTAAAGAAATTATGAGCAAAAAACCGAAATTCGATATCTTTTAAACCTTCAAATTTCAAATTTTTTTTATATTACTAATAGATACTAAAAATTGTAAAAAATGAAGGAAATCAAAAATTAAAATCTTTCAAACCGTCCGATTTGGCGTGAAATGCCCCATATATATATATGTGTGTGTGTAATTGTATTAGCGCCCCCCCCCCCCCCCAGGACAGAATCCTTGGTACGACTGTGTATAGACATATGAATATGTGTGTGTAAGACTGTAAGTAGAGGAGATTTCTTTTTAAAAAAATACCCCTTAAATACCAATTAATATTTGAGTTCTTTTAATTGACTTGTCATAATTTCCGTATCCCCGAAGCCCATTGGTGTCATTAGATATTACATTCCCGGTGAAGTGAACCGAGATAGAGAGGAGAGTGATGTCCTAATCCTCTGTCGAGGTCAGGATATTCTTTTCATCCAAAATGAAAAAGCATTCGTTCGCAACGTGTGTGTCATTGATCTTGGCGAGGGAGCGAAGGTTCAGACCAGCCGAAAGAGAAGGAAGGCTCTTTAGGCTCTGCGGATGACCTAGAAACCAAACCAAGCACTCCTCGAGAACCACCCACCCACGCCAGCATTGGTGTTTACGAAAGAGAAAGTTCATTGATCTTTCAATTTATACGAAATAAATTGCATAGACAAGCTGGAGGCTCGGGTTCCAGCCTGGCTGGCATATAAAATTTTGACCGGCTAAAATTCGGCTCCCTCACTAACCCTACTTCTAACTCTTTACTGATGTCCTGTCTAAATGGGCTTTGTTCCCGATGACAATAAATTTTAAAGAATTTTTGATAAAATAAGGAATTAAAAAAAAAGTACTATCTTACTGTAGAGTAAAGTATTTTAAAATATACTTTTACTAAAAACTTCATTTAACCTTTTTTGTTGTCCCCAAGATACTTAATTAGGATATTAAATTTCATCAAAATTGTTTAAGTCATTTTTAAGATATTTAGAAAAAACTAAAAAGTACTGAAATAAAGTACTAATGTTTGTGGGCCGATATGTACCAAAAACTAATCAGCGCTTCATTTTATTAAAATCATGATAGGTTTTTAATTTCATTTTAATCGGTGCAACGGTGTGGAAAAAATCGTGGACAAAACACGATAACATCCATCCGCACGCACTTCCAAAAAAAATGGCACTTTTTGGCCTCTCGACGAGGCCCCATGTAATTTTTGGCAAAACCGTCACGTGCTAAAATTCAACCTAATTGAATACTAGAATTTTGTGACCTTAAATGAGGCAATGGGTTCCGTAGTCTTTACCTGAGGACCCTTTGAAGTCGCGCTTGCCGCGAGACCGATTACAATACTTTCCCCATGCTTCGCATTGGATAAAAAAAAAAAAAAAAAATGCTTAGACTTTAAGTCATAATATTTTTTAAAATTAAATAAATAATTATTATTATTTTGAAATATTACTGAGAATTTTCACTAGATCTCAATTTTTTCTAACCAACCTCTCAATTAATGATTATTATATACACATAGGGCTGGGAAATAATGGACAAGATTTTGTTTTGCCGATAGTAGCAGTTTATAAAGAGAATATAAAGATCTTATCTTATATTCTTAAATGAGCAACTGTTGTATATATGTATTGTATATATATAAAATCGGTTTCTCGAAAACGGCTACAACGATTTCGAGGAATATCACGCACTACTTAGGTGTTTTTCGGGTGGAGAGGTCCGATCCGATGCTTCAAAAGTATTCGTGTTAAAACACAAAGCCAGATATCTACTCTTATTAAACGAGCAAAAATTGTATATTTATTTGTATATATATTTGTTTGTATATTTGTATCTTGGTTATATTTTGAAAACGACTGTACCGATTTTGATGAAATTCACGGGTTAGGGGGTTTTGGGGTGACAATTCGATCTGTCACGGTCTCATCTTCGACAAAATTGTTTTTGATGGGTTTTTTCGTAAACAAATTAATTATTCTCAGACAAATCCCATTCTTAGGGTTTTAAAAAAGGTTACTCTTTACCTTTTGTGCCCAGGTAGACAATGGGTCGGATTAATCGTTTTTTCTCAAAGGCCTTGAAGAAGTATTGTGATTGTGGATTTTAACATATTTTGTTCTCCCTAAACGTTAGAAATATTAATAAACATTTTATAATTGTTTTTATAAAGAACTTTATTTATTTAATAGAATAAAAAATAATCAAGAATTTATTTAAAAATATATTTCGCATAAGCAGGTCTCAATTTTCTGAAAAAACAACACATTTTGATTTATTAACAATTGGATGAATAAAAGATGAATGATATGGTTGAATCAAAACAGGTGCAGGAGGTGGGCTGCAGTGGTGGGGGAATCGGGGGGCTGGGCGAGGTTTCGGGGGGTGGGGTCAAGCGGGGTGGGGGTGGGGGGGGGTACAGTGGGC